>ML309749.1:87284-197999 GCA_005239505.1 Nicotiana paniculata | reverse complement strand
GGCCCGCTTGGCCCGGCCCAGGCCCGCCTGCCGGGCCCGGGCTCACGGGTCCAAACATTAGAATCGGCCCCCACGGTCCTAAAGCCCCCCAAGCCCGGACCCCCATGGGCCGTCCCGTTTAGCCCGCTAGCCCGTATAGCCCGCGGGCCCGGCCCACCTGGCACCCTTAGCAGCAATACTTCTAGTCGCCACAAAAAGCACCCAATTTGTAGCGACCTTATTGCCACAAAAATTATACAAATACACTATAAAAAATAATTTCACAAGAATAAATTTAATTGGGTCGCGAATGTATATTCACCTTTAGCGGCAACTACTATCTCTACAAAATAGTGCATATGTAGTGGCAAGTTTTGTCGCCACTGTATATGAGCCTTAGTTGTGACTACCAATCACTCTAAAATAATATATGTTTAGTGGCAATAATTTGTCGCCACAAATTGGTAAATTCATGAAAAGATTAATGTCTTTTTGTAGCTACCTCAGTCGCTACAAAACAAAGAAACCAACATCAACTTTCATATTGCAACAAATACTAATTTTTTGTAACAAATTATGTCGCCACTGATACCTATTTTCTCCACAACTATATATTGACCATAATTATATACATTTCCAGTAGCAACATGTTACTATAAAATTTAATATAGGGATATTCATATCAATTTCCAACCAATATTAAAACTATTCAATAATATGCAACAAACATCAAAAGAATTTATCAAACTGAATATTATAAATATTTCAATCACTAAAATAACAATTATATATACACTACATGACACTTCCTTGTGCACTGACATTGTATGCATATACACATAACCCAAAAAAGAGAAAAAAATATTATGTGCCTTGTAATTATGCCATTTTTGATCGATTACTAAAATAGCAATTACATATATACTACATGACATTTCATTGTGCACTGACATTGTATGCATATATGACATGTGACCCAAAAAAGAAGATAAAATATTAAGTGTCTTGTAATTGCTCCTTGGTGGACGACATCCTTGATCGACACTACTGGTTAAGAAGTACCATGTCCCTGCTAGAAGAAAGCAATGAACAAAACATAAGAAAATTTATTATATCCAACATATGCATAGAAAAATAAAGTACAAGCTTTGAGTGGGAAATGATATAAATGTAGTCTTAGAGAGTGAGAACATACTGCAACATATGTTTCATGTGGCATAGGAAAGGATCTTGACAAAGCAAGGAATAAGATCTTAGGAAACAAGAGTTATATGCTACATATGCGCCTTTTAAGGATTCAAGGAAAAACTATGACTAAATGTGCTGACATATACACTCCAATAACATTAATTTCACTAGACAATCACTAGATGCATTTGATGTTTGGTACTTTCTACAGCAAACCAAGTTTTATGGGAAGTCCTAATAAGGTTATCCACATCCAAACCTTGTCCACTGGGTACTAAAGTACCCTTATTGAGAACAAATGAAGCAGTCACACTACAGACAAGAATCATCAATAGACTCAAAGCATATATGGTACCAATCAAAATAGGATGTTCAGTAAAGGTCATTTTCTGAGTTTCCTTTTCTCTTTGCTTAAGAGACGGTCACTGTATTTTTTTTCTAGTTATGATGGTGTAGTTTTTAATTTTCTATTTTATTCCTTTCCTTTTTTCCCCACTCCAACAAACTCTCTTTACATTTCCTTATACACAACCAGTCCAGACTCTAGCATGTTGGCAATGAGCCGTCGTTGATTGAGTTGATGGAACGAATATCTCCATGGATCCTTCAAAGATCCCATCTGCTAGAAGAGTTTATATTTCTATTAAAAGATAAAATCAACCTTTAGTATGCATAAATCCACGCTACCAAAGCTCCTTTTTGTTTTGTCATTTAGTTCTTTAAACTAAGATTATCCACTGATGTTCACTATGTAAGTTCTCTAATCATTTCATTGCTCTCCTATCGAACTGTCAAAGGTTTCAATATGTACATTATTTTGTTTTCACCTACCAAAAAATATGTATTACCTAACTTTATATGATCAAAACTTTATCTCTCTAGTTCTATTTTCAACAAGTTCTCTTTCCCACAAGTGCTGGTACCTCTATTACGAGTACATATTATATGGTAATGTTCATTTTTTCTTAAATTCAGGATATTTCAATGTTTTCAATCATGAAATCAGCCAGGAGTTCATATGAAAATATCAAGAGAATAGAATCTAAATGATAGTTTATACGATTCCTGTAAGCCGGAAGAAAACAAAAGTATCTAAAAAGGCTTGTGATCTTAACGTCTTCCTGTTCAAAAGTATCTAAAAGAGGAAGAAAACATATAAGCATTAAAAAAAGTTAAAGTTCAACAATGTAACACTAAGTTATTGCTAAAAGAGACCCGAGATGAACAGTTCCTAGAGAAAGGTAATGTAACACTAAGGTAGTGCTAAATTACATATGATACATATCTTTGAAATAATCATACTTTTTTCTCTTTTAGATTTCCCAGCAAAGAATTCAGTAGGAACAATGCAAAAGATAGCTCTTTCTCTCATATGCCTCATCAAAAAATTCTGATTTTACATAAACACACAACAACCCATCAGTCTTGTTAAAAAGATGAAAGTCAGAAGAATTGTCCAGAAGGAGCAGAGCAATTACCTTTTGCAGTGTGGTCATGAAAACACCAAATTGTTCTTGCATCCTTTTGCCCACTTCTAGACTAATCATCTTGCCTACTTCTACATTCGTGTATTCACGCTCCTCTTCCAACTTACTTTGCAACTCATATTCCATATTCTTTCGCAACTCAGTAGTCATTTGTTCACGTTCTTCTTGCAACTTTCGATCCATATCAGCTTGCATCTCTTGACGCATAATTTTCATAGCTGAAGAGACACTGGCCTTTATGTTTGCTTGCTACATGTGACTCTTTTTAGGAGGCTTCCTTCCATACCCTTTTTCATGAACATAGCTCGTTCTCTCACCAAGAATGTAGGATAAAATTTCACCTATAGTCATGGGATGCTCGATTTCTTCAGTTTGTTGCTGACTGACAAGTTCTTGGAGTTGACCCTGCAATTATGCACAATCATTTACACCAAACATAATACAACATATTAAAAGTAACTTACAGAATAAGTATATTATTTTAGAGAGTTACATGAATTTGTTGTGATTGTGGACCCAACCACACACGTTCTCCTGTTGCATATTTACGTGTATGTTGGATCTCCCATACTTTATCTTTTGTGTCTATTCCTCCAGAAATAGGATTTCTCTGTAATATAGTTTCAGAGGAAACATATGTAAGAAAATATATAAATATATAAATAATAAATAAGCATATGTGATCATTGGAAAATAAATATATTTTCACCGTAGATTCCTCTACTTCTACAAAAGATCTTGTACTACAAGCATGCTTAGTGATTTACTTTTCCCTATTTTTTTTGTTCCTCTCACTTACAGCCTGCACTAAGTCAATCAACATATTAATAAACCATTATTCAAATATGGTTATGATGCTCTTTGGTTGGCAGAACTCTTGAGGTATTGAGTTACTTTAAACACCAGACTTCCAAAATATTGTATTAGGTATTTCCAGTCTTCGAGCTCAACATCTTCAGGTCGATGAGATAATCTTTCTTCATTAGTACTATAATTAGAGTACTGAATGCTGAGTCGAGCTTTTCATGCTCTAAAAAGCCTTTGCATAGTGTCGATCACAAAGGCTTGCAATCTATGCTCTCGCAGCCTATTGGAAACTTCAAATTTATCCTGAACACAAATATAATATTATATTAAATATACTCACCACATAAATAGATCTTTCAATCTAAGGTCAATACAATTGTGTAATTAATTTATTACCTTGAACTTCAACCACATTACTTCTCCATATTTCAAAACAAACTTTTGCCAATTCCCATCTCGGAACGATATAGTGCTCCTCACGATCAAACCACAATACTTAACTATATCTCTAGCCTTAGAACCTACTACTCTATCAATGTCATCTGAAATCATAATTTTAATTTTGCCACCACACTTATTTTTTACATCTATACTTTTAGATTTATATTTTTCTCTTCCTCTCTTTTTATTGTTGCTAGAAACTGAAAAGTAAAAAAAAAACATAAACCATCACCACTAATTTTAGTATTTATGCACAATCAGTAAAGAGAATTTTCACAAAACACCAAAAACCAAAAAACTAACTTGCACAATTTTCAGCTTCCGGATGTACACTCTCTGCTACATTCCGTGATGATTCTGTTTCTACAGAAGGCCTTTGGAGAGGATTACCAAATATCCGTCCTGTCTGCAGGTCTTTCACTCGGGTTACATGATTGTCTTGTCTCTAGAGATGCCTCATTAGTCCCTATTGGATGTCTGCGTGGCTGAGACGCTGCTACAGAATTGCCACGTCCTTGAATATTTCTACGACTATAGCATGTCCTGCCTCTCCCACTTTTACCTCGTCCTATTCCTTCTATTTCCTGCAACATCAAATAAAAAGGAAGTTCTGTCACTAGCAGATGAAAAAGCATTTAACAATATATTTTTTTAAATTTGTTTCATTTATAAGGTGAAATTTTGTTAGTAATAAAGCACCAAGATGGTACAACATACAAACTACAAACCGGAACCAAACAAACAGCCTACTCATTTTTTCTCCTACGAAATCCAAAAAATTCATATACTGATTCATATTCTCTAGAAGACTGTTGTTACACCAGAAATAAAGATTATGAAGACAAAATATTCCTAGTTCTAGAGATATGCTCCTTTTTCTCATCAAAACCCTCTTTGTTCCTCTCCGACAAATTAACAATGTACTTCAGTTGAACAAATTTTAGTTGTTAGTCTGAATTACATTGTACTTCCTTACAAGAAGATTAAGAATGATTGCTTATGATAAAATCTTGAATAACAATAGATATTACGATTAGAATATACATTACAACAACTCATTTCTTACCATGATTAAGAAAAGTATCTAATTTACTCAAGAGCACATATTGCCACTAATATTCTTCCAATGTTTTAACTATACCTTTTGTTAAATATCAAATCATATGGCTAAAAGACTCTTTCACTAATTTTAAAAAAGTATTTTGCTGTTAAAACTGATACATAGTCTAAAAAAGATAACATCTTCTATTTTTTTGTTAGACCTAAATCTTCCAAATCCAAAATTGCACATTCAAGAAGTAGCTCAATACAGTATTCATAATTTATTCTGAAAGCTATAATTTCATAATATTCCAATAAAAATTCTTGTATATAAATATAAAGAGAGACGACCCTAAAAAAGAGAAACATAGAAAAATAAAAAAAATATCAGATTGAAGGTTTGAACAAAACCCAGCCAAAAATTATCAATTAACACAAAACAAATGGGCCAAGTCTTGAAATGATTTCGTGAAGGTATCTAGTGGAATTTCTGGGTTTGTCTATAAGTTCTAGAGTAAGCCAATTACTTCTTAAAACTACTTTAGCTACCGAGAAACTGTAAAAAAAACTCTTCTCAACATAAACTTGTTTCAATTTCACTCTCCCAACTACAAAGAACTTAAGTAATCAGAAGATGAGATTGTTGGCACTTTTGTTCTTGTCTACACTGTCTTCTCTGCTACTGACGCCAAGAGAAATGCCAGAGACTCCCATGTCCCTGTGAGTACTTACCTGACTTCTCATTTGTACTTTAGATTTTATTGTTGAGCTATTTAATATGTGTGTGTATTCTAACTCATGGTTGTGTTTTACAGATTTTGGCACCTCTCCCTATTGGATTTCCAGTGTTCTTGGTTCACTTAGCCACTATCCCAATCACAGGCACTGGCATTAATACTGCTAGAAGCCTAGGTACTGGCATTATCTACAACGGAGTTCAAGCATGGGATGACCATGTAAGTTTACTTCAATGCATGAATGGAAAGTATGAGGACAATCAGTGTGTTGCACCCACTATCCTTGAATTCCATGCCATCCAATTTCAACCCAACCATTAGCTCTAGGAAAATAAAGCAGAAGGGACATGCATGCCAAGTTGGAAAGAGCAATCAATTGTCTAAATAATTAATCATTCATACCACATCCAGATCATTAGAATTACTAATTCTGAAAAAAATTAATATCATTATTGTAGTTGTTAAAATAAAAAAGGAAGAAAACCAACATGCACCCAAAAAATAGTAGCACATAGAAGAAGCTGTAATTAGCATTGTCAACATGTGAAAATGCTCATAGCCACATAAGAACATAGAAAAAAGGAAATACCAAACATGAAATCACAATAACAACACCATAGGGTCTTTCCAGAAGAAACTTTCACTTACCCATGAAAATATATAGTTGAGAGTTCAGTGAAGACTTACAATCAGCAAATAACAACACTTAGATGACACAATCTCTACGAATTCCTGTAAATATTCAAATGGGTCAAAGAAATTTTAGATGAAATACGAGAATACAAATGTAAAAATATTAAGATAATAATTATTGTTAGTTGCATGTTAAAAATTTTGCCTTCTAGAATCATTATAAAGAATCACAAATGTAAAAATTTCCGTTCATTCTTATTGTATTTGGAAAATCCTAAGAAAACCCAACAAACTTTTGTATAACCTAAAAGAAAAATGAAAGTATTAGGGATTTGAACATATACATTATTTGAGTTTTTGGGTCAGTAACTAGATGCAGAGAAAATGAGCAGCCAACACATTTTCTGAGAGGGATTTTGAGAAATAGAGCATCTATATGAGATTCACATTTTCTGATTTTAGGGATTTTGAGGAGAGGGCGATTTTGAGTAGAGAGGGTTTCTAGTGAGAGGGGCCTCTAATTTTGTTGTTTAGGCCTTTTGATTATTTAATGTATGCACCTCTAATTTCTTTGTTTCTTTTAAAAATAAAATAAATAAGTAATAGAGGCGACCCTGTCGTTCCAAAATATAATTAGCGGCGACATAATTCGTGGAGCCAAAATTTTGTTCTCGCGCGAATAAAATATTTAAGCCTTTAGTTGCACATATCAGAGGCGACCAAATAAAGTCTCTACTAAATATTATCATTTTGTATCAACATTTAAAGTCGTCGCTAAAACTCTAACTGTTGTTGCAATCAAATGGGTCGCCACAATATGTTGCCACAATAAGTCCAGTTTCTTGTAGTGAAATAGATATGCGTAGGTCGCAAGCTAAAGTAAGATAGAGCAACAAGGTTTTAGCTAGACAACAGTAAAGATAAGAAAAGGTGAGTGAGAAGGTGACGAGAATAGGTAAGTCCTTGGGATTTACCCATCACAACAAGAGAGATGATGGTTTCCATAGAGTTATAAAAAGTTAAGTATAGCATGAGTGAACTCAAATGAGCTTAAAACTAGGAGCATTTAGAAGAGATGAAATGCTACACTGGTAGTAAAGTAAGGGTGTAATTGCGATAAATGATAAGCGGATGACGTTTAGGCCTTTGATTGAGTAATGATTTTGAGAACATGGATTTCATGAGCTGCACGGGATTAAAACACCCCCATAAGATGAATCACGTTATGATGCTATGAAATACAGTTATTAAAATATAGTATCATCCATGAGTGGATCAAGAAAATCACTTCAAATGTCCCCTGATGCAACATGAGCCCTAGTCACAATGTACTAAATGAGAGGTTTCAAGTTATCGGTGGTAGATTATAGATCAACATTAAGTTGAATCAACAATAGATGAATGAAAGTTACAAATATGAAATGAGATTAGGTGTCATGACCCAATTTCCCTCCGTTGGGTATCTTGATGGTACCTAGTCTTAGGTAAGCCTAACATTTCCACAGAACAACAACAATAATAAAGGAATTTGAAAATTTTTGAAATAGAATTCTTGACAGAGTTTACAATTTCCCAAAACCCGATAAATACAAGTCATAAGCTCTACGAAATCTTTCTATCAAATCTAAGTACAACTGTCTAGGAATAAGTAAGTACAGTTGAATAGAAATAAAACAGGAAGGTGACTCTGAAGCCTGCGAACGCAGCAACAGGTTACCTTGAGTCTCCTCAGCAATGATCTGCGCAGCTACCAACAACCATAACCTGAAGCTGCACACAAAACTGTGCAGAAGAGTAATATGAGCACATCACAGCGGTGCCCAGTAAGTATCAAGACTAACCTCGGTGAAGTAGTGACGAGGACTAGTCAAGACACCACCGGTCTAATAAGTAAAAAAAACATAGATGTATAAACGACCGAAACAAAATATTTATCTAACGATTTCTCAATGTAATTAACGATACGATCGAATAATACGGAAGGAAATTCAATAATCACGATCAACAGACAACATAATAGAAATGCGGAAAGAGAATGGAAAGAATGCAATCCAAATGGAGGGAAATTCAACCTAATAAAAACACTAGCAACTCAACACTACATCAATTTATTCACGTCAGGCCTTAGCCAATAACTCAATAAAATTGGTCAAACATTTGAGTGAAAACCTTTAAATCGTGAGTTCATTTTAAAAACTTTAAAGATATAATCATTTCGGAATAGAGATACTTCTTATTTGAAACATACTTTCTCTGAATGTATATTTATATATTCTTATAAAGAGAAATCTTTATAACATAGTCTCTTCAAATACGGGGGTGTTCAAATACACTTTCTCAAATACTACTCTTTCAAGTATCATGAATATACGCGATGTTCAAAATATATTTTCCCAAGTACTGCTCTTTCAAATATCATCATTCTGCAAGACAAATGTTTTCCAAATATACTTTCGAAAAGAAGTCCTTTAGACATAACTTTTCCTGGAGATAATTGCTTTTCAGCTATACTTTTCAATATATATTTATATCTTTCAATTCAAATCTCCTCAATCATAAACTACCGGAACTCAGTCCGCTACTCAGAATTTTTCATGCAATGCAGTACAGGGGGAAAGCTCCTGGATCTCTGTCCGTAGTCCCAATTTAAACATGTGATGCAGTACAGGGGGAAAGCTCTCAGATCTCTGTCCGTAGTCCCAATTTAAACATGTGATGCAGTACAGGGGGAAAGCTCTCAGATCTCTGTCCGTAGTCCCAATTTAAATATGTGATGCAGTACTGAGGGAAAGCTCCCGGATCTCTGTCCGTAGTCCCAATATAAATATGCGATGCAGTACAGAGGGAAAGCTCTCGGAACTCTGTCCGTAGTCCCAATTTAAATATGCAATGCAGCCACTGAGGAAAACAACCAGAATGCGACAGAGACAACATATATTTCCACAACCGACGTAAAAGAAAACGAGGCCGTATACAAAGTGAGATGAGCAAATCAATACAAAGACTTAAGTCATAAAAATGGTAAAAACTCGCTCATAAGAAGTAGCCACTAAGAGGAATGCCAAGAACAAAGAGAGAACAACATAACGATGGGAAAACAAGACAAATATAGCAACGATTCTATACATTCAAGTTCGCAACAAAGAAACCAAATCATCCCGGCAAGGGAATCAGCTATAACCAATATCACTTAGACAATTAGTTTCACCGAATAAACTCAATTTGAACAATGCTAAGTAAATAGGCAGCATAGAAGGAAGACATAGAATAATGGTAGGAATAACAAAGTCTTCATTTAAGTCAATTAAGATCATATAAGAAACAAGGAATGCTAGGCAAGTACTTCTAGCTTGAACAGGAGGAGATGAGATTAGGAATCAATATTTTAGATATAACAAGTTCAATTCATATATGGGGAGAATAAGGACCCAAAACTCCCTAACGGGCAATCTATTTGCAAATAAATTCGAGTACACACTCGTCACCTCGCGTACGCGGACTACAATAAACAGAGAAGACTCAATCCTAAGGGGTAGTTCTCCACACAAGGTTAGGAAAGATACTTACCTCAAAGACGACCACTCGGTACTCAAAAATAGACTTCTTGGGCGGGAAGGCCTCCGGACGGCTCAAAATCAACTAAAACAACTTCAAAATACATATAAAACGTATAAGGAACGATTCCGAATAATAAAGTTTCAATCTTTGCAAATTTACAAAAATCGACCCAAAAGTCGGCCTCCGGGCCCGCACCTCGGAACCCGACAAATTTTACGAATTCCGATTACCCATTTCGATACGAGTTCACCCATACCAAATTTATCCAATTCCGATAACATTTGGCCATTCAAATTATGAATTTTCATTTTTAAAGTTTTCTTTCAAAACCCACAATCCCCTCACCCCAAAACACAATTTAAATGATAAAACAAGAATTAATTCATGAAATATATTTAATTCTAGTGGAAGAACACTTACCCATTCGTTTTGTGTGAAAAATCTCACAAGGAATCGCCCAAAACCGAGTTCTAGAAGTCAAAATATGTTTAAAATGGTGAAACCCCCGATTTTGGAAACTTATAATCTGCCCAGGCTTTTAAAGAATCGCGATCGCGGGGATCGAGGCGTGATCGCGTAGAAGGAAAATGAAGCTGGCTTAAAATGCTCTACGCGATCGCGAAACAGCTTATGCGATCGCGTATAAGGAGTAAGTTGGGTTCTGCGATCGCGGACCAACTATTGTGATCGCAGTGAAGGAAATTACTGGACGAGTTAGACACTCTATGCGATCGCGGATCGTTCTATGCGATCTCATAGAAGGAAACAAGATGACAGTTTTCAACAGTTCAAAATAGGGAACAGGACCCGGAACATATCCGAAACATACCTAAGGCCCCCCGTGACCCCGTCCAAATGCGCAAATAAGTCTAATAACTTAATATGGACTCGCTCGAGGTTCCAAATCACATAAATTAACACTAAAACGACGAATCAAACCAAAAATCAATGAAGTTTCTCAAAACTTGTTTAAACGTCAATTTGTTTCGCTTTTAAGGTCCGAATCACGTAAGACTAAGTCCGTTTCTTACCAAATTTCACATATAATACATATAAGACATATCGAACTTGTACCAAGCTCCGGAACCATGATACAGGCCCGATTTCATAGGTTTCACCTCAAATTTAATTTTCAAAAACCTTTATATTTTTCAGAAAATATATTTTTTTTAAAATTCATTTCTCAGGCTTGAGACCTCGGAATTCGATTCTGGGCATACACCCAAGTCCCATATTTTTCTACGGACCCTCCAGGACCGTCAAATCACGGGTCCGGGTCCGGGTCCGTTTACCAAAATGTTGACTGAGGTCAACTTTATTCAAATTTCCAATACAAAACTATCATTTTTATCAATTTTTTTACATAAAGGCTTCCCGGCTACACGCCCGGGCTGCACACGTAAATCGAGGTAAGATAGAAAGAGGTTTTCACCACCTCGGAACACAGAATTAGCTAGAAATATACGGGATGACCTTTTAGGTCATCACAATCTCCCCCTCTTAAACAAACGTTCGTCCTCGAACGTGCTAAAATTCACTTTGAACTCATCTAATCACTGATTGCGCATTTCCAACACACCCGTGGGTGATCCCATATCACCTCAACCTACATAAGCCTAATGACACCATCACAACTGCCATATAGCCTTCTTATCATCATCGATAAGCCTCATACCTCAATTACTCATTCCAAAAGACCTGATTCTAGATCCATATCCGGCATTAGCCTCAACCAGCTGCATCAACTCAGGTCTACGCCTACAAGGCACGACCACACAACATAGCACATCACACATAGGCTCAATAGCACTTTTGATCACAAAAACTGCCCGAAATCAACTCAACATTGGAAATTTGTCCCACATATGGAAGAACTCCATTTCCAAATCACAAAATACTAATAATGATGCAATAAACACGAAGACCTCATCGTTAGACACCCGAATTACCGAGTCAAAGCTAACACCACCGGGCACACATCCCGCAAAGTGAACTAAAGAAGCACATAACGAAATGGATGAGTATGAAAGACAGAAGCATATAAAGGTACTATCAAACAAGCCCATAGGCATAACTCTCTATCAATACTGACTTACCAAAAGCCATATAACAGGGAAGAAGCAAAGCATATGATCAAATCACAAGGATTCCATCCTGATAAAAATTCCACCGCGGTACTCAGCCCGGTCCAAACATATCAAATCACAAAGAATCACGAGGGTCTCTCCCTCAACGCTAGGTCACATGCCGAATATATATCATATCAATAGAATTTTTCTCCCTTAAATCATCTCAGTTGATAAAAATCATAACGCTAGCTGATCTCACATCTCGATGGAGTATCAAATCACAGCTCGAAAACAAAATACTCAGGAGAATCAAATAAAGCTTACCACGAAGGACGACATGGACTCACTTCCAGTTTCACCTCTAGCAAGGATGAATAAAACAATGATAGACACAACTACTACTCATAGAATCTCCCAACAGGATCAAGCACAAAGATAGAGTGCAATACATGAAACTCACTCATAAATGAGACAACAAATAATGGGAACTCGTCCCAACCAATAGGACTATAGTGAAATACAATGGTACCACACTTTAGCACATCAAGCCATACCTGGGTGACGATATCTGACACGACGGCCTCTAGCCTACTATATGCAACACATCACGGGTCGGGTGTCCCCCTCTTAGGCGCCATCTATCCACCTGAACACCCTGCTATAACTCTCCCACCTGAATCCTGGAACAATCTCTTACCATGTGGCTAACATCTCCACACTGAAAACAATCTCTCTGCCGGTGTGGTTGTGGAAGACATACGATACGGATCCTCTGAGACCTATGAGTATCTGAAATGCTCCCATGTGAAGCTGGTAATGCAACTGAACTGGTTGACCCTAAATTCTCTACCATGTCTGAATCCCTCAATGAATATATGGACTCGCCTCCTAACTGAAGCAATCAAGTGAGGTGTATATCTGGCCAACTCACTGAATCCAACGGCATACTCCAATAGTGACATAGCGCCCTGACGCAACTTCTCAAACTCCGCGCGTCGTACATCCCGAAGGAACTGAGGTGCAACTCTCTCAAAGCATCTTCGAAAGACTCAATCCATGCTCCCAACTCATATTTCGCCACCACTGATCAATCCACTACTATGAATCTGAGACGTGACAAAAGTAATCCCGCTCGTCTCCAAAACACCTGAAATGCGAAGAATATAGTGACACTCCCCCAGTAAAACTCGGGGCATTACCCGCGCCAATCCACTGAAAGGTAGAAGGCTGGTACTTCTAGTAACTCTAAATCCCAAGGTGATCTACCTCCGACTTTGCTGTCCCAACCACGGGCTGAACTGAAACCACATGTCGTGCTGCCATGACAACTGCAACTTGACCAATATGATCTCGCTGCTCTGGAGTGTAGACGGTGGGAATCTGAACTCCTCCCCTAATCTGTGAAGAAACTGGTGCAGTAGAATCAACCCTTCCTGAGTCGATGTACCAATTGTACTCAAAACTGCGCTCCGATCTTCTGAAGTCCGGGGTAGCAACAGGCACCTCAACTACCTGTCCTCCAACTAGGACTACTGGCGATTCCTCAACGGCTTCTCTGGTAGGCATCTTAACTGCGGCACGTGCTCCTCGTTGACCTATGCCTCTGACCCTTGCGACATTTTCTTCGGAGTAGCAACATCTGGAATCGCCGCTCGTGGCCTCACCATCGGTGAGAGAATGGAACGATAATTACATACTTCGAGATCAATGAACTCGCACGATAGAAATGAAGGAAGTGAAATTTTCCTGATAGTCCCGTAGCCTCTCGAAGATAGCTGCAGACATCTCCGTACCGATCTGCAAGACTCTACCAAACCTGCTTATGACTCGTAGCACCTATGAACCTAGAGCTCTGATACCAACTTGTCACGACCCCATTTCCCACTGTTGGGTATCATGATGGCACCTAGTCTTGACTAGGTGAGCCTAACATTTCCACTGAACAATAACAATAATAAAGGAATTTGAAAAATTTCGAAAAGAATTCTTGATAGAGTTTACAATTTCCCAAAACCCGGTAAATACAAGTCATAAGCTCTACGAAATCTTTCTATAATATCTAAGTACAACTGTCTAGGAATAAGTAAGTACAGTTGAATAGAAATAAAACAGGAAGGTGACTCCGAAGCCTACGAACGCAGCAGCAGGTTACCTTGAGTCTCCTCCGTAACGATCTGCGCAGCTACCAACAACCTTAACCTGAAGTTGCACACAAAAATGTGCAGAAGTGTAGTATGAGCACACTACAGCGGTGCCCAGTAAGTATCAAGACTAACCTCGGTGCTGTAGTGACGAGGACTAGTCAAGACACCACCAGTCTAATAAGTAAAAAGGCATAGATGTATAAACGACCGAAACAAAATATTTATCTAACGATTTCTCAAAGTAATTAACGATACGATTGAATAATACGGAAGGAAATTCAATAATCACGATCAACGGACAACATAATAGAAATACGCAAAGAGAATGGAAAGAATGCAATCCAAATGGCGGGAAACTCAACCCATTAAAAACACTAGCAACTCAACACTGCATCAATTTATTCACGTAAGTCCTTAGCCAATAACTCAATAAAACTGGTCAAACCTTTGAGTAAAAATCTTTAAATTGTGAGTTCATTTTGAAAACATTAAAGATATAATCATTTCGGAATAGAGAAACTTCTTATTTGAAACATACTTTCTCTGAATGTATATTTATATATTTTTATAAGGACAAATCTTTATAACATAGTCTCTTCAAATACGGGGTGTTCAAATACACTTTCCCAAATACTGCTCTTTCAAGTATCATCAATATACGTGATGTTCAAAATATATTTTCCCAAGTACTGCTCTTTCAAATATCATCAAAACACGTGATGTTCAAAATATATTTTTTCCAAGTCCTGCTCCTTCAAATATCATCAAAACACGTGATGTTCAAAATATATTTTTCCCAAGTACTGCTCTTCCAAATATCATCAAAACACGTGATGTTCAAAATATATTTTCCCAAGTACTGCTCTTTCAAATATCATCATTCTGCAAGACAAATGTTTTTCAAATATACTTTCGAAAAGAAGTCCTTTAGACATAACTTTTCCTGGAGATAATTTCTTTTCAGCTATACTTTTCAATATATATATTTATATCTTTCAATTCAAATCTCCTCAATCATAAACTACTAGAACTCAGTTTGCCACTCAGAATTTGTCATGCAATGCAATACAGGGGGAAAGTTCCCGGATCTCTGTCTGTAGTCCCAATTTAAATATGCTATGCAGCCATTGAGGAAAACAACCAGAATGCGACAGAGACAACATATATTGCCGCAACCGGCACGAAAGAAAACGAGGCCGAATACAAAGTGCGATGAGCAAATCAATACATAGACTTAAGTCACAAAAATGGTAACAACTCGCTCATAAGAAGTAGCCACTGAGAGGAATACCAAGCACAAAGAGAGAACATCATAACGAGGGGAAAACAAGACAAATATAGCAACGATTCTATAAATTCAAGTTCGCAACCAAGAAACCAAATCATCCCGGCAAGAGAATCGGCTATAACCAATCTCACTTAGACAATTAGCTTCACCCAATAAACTCAGTTTGAACAATGCTCAGTAAATAGGCAGCATATGAAGGGAGACATAGCATAACGGTAGGAAAAACAAATTCTTCATTTAAGTCAATTAAGATCATATAAGAAACAAGGAATGCTAGGCAAGTACTTCTAACTTGAACAGGAGGAGATGAAATTAGGAATCAGGAAGATATAACAAGTTCAATTCATATACGGGGAGTATAAGGACCCAAAACTCCCTAACGGGCAACCTATTTGCAAATATGTTCGAGTACACATTGGTCACCTCGCGTACACGGACTACAATCAACATAGAAGACTCAATCCTAAAGGGTAGTTTCCCCACACAAGGTTAGGCAAAATACATACCTCAAAGACGACAACCCGGTACTCAAAAATAGACTTCTCGGGCGGGAAGGCCTCCGGACGGCTCAAAATCAACTAAAACAACTTCAAAATACATATAAAACGTATAAGGAACGATTCTGAATAATCAAGTTTCAATCTTTGCAAATTTATAAAAATCGACCCAAAAGTCGACCTCCGAGCCCGCACCTCGGAACTCGACAAATTTTACGAATTCCGATACGAGTTCACCCATACCAAATTTATCCAATTCCGATAACATTTGGTATTTCAAATCATGAATTTTCATTCTTGAAGTTTTCTTTCAAAACCAACAATCCTCTCACCCTAAATCACAATTTAAATGATAAAAACAAGAACTAATTCGTGAAATATATTTAATTCTAGTGGAAGAACACTTACCCATTCGTTTTGTGTGAAAAATCCCACAAGGAATCTCCCAAAACCGCTAGAAGTCAAAATATGTTTAAAATGGTTTAACCCCCGATTTTGGAAACTTATAATCTGCCCAGGCTTTTAAAGAATCGCGATCGCAGGGATCAAGGCGCGATCGCGTAGAAGGAGTAAGTTGGCTTATGCGACCGCGGACCAACTATTGTGATTGTAGTGAAGGAAATTACTGGGCGAGTCAGACACTTTATGCGATCGCGGATCCTTCTATGCGATCGCATAGAAGGAAACCAGATGACAGTTTTCAGCAGTTAAAAATAGGGAACAGGGACCCAAAACCTATCTGAAACACACCCGAGGCCCCCCGGGACACCGAAAAATGCACAAACAAGTCTTATAACTTAATACGGACACGCTCGAGGTTCCAAATCACATAAATTAACACTAAAACGACGAATCAAACCAAAAATCAATGAAATTTCTCAAAACTTCTTTAAACATCAATTTTTTTTCTTTTAAGTTCCGAATCACATCAGACTAAGTCCGTTTCTTACAAAATTTCACAGATAACACATATAAGACATATCGAACATGTATCGGGCTCCGGAACCATGATACAGGCCCGGTATCACAGGTTTCACCTCAAATTTCATTTTCAAAAACCTTTATATTTTCCAGAAAACAATATTCTTTAAAAATTCATTTCTCGGGCTTGGGACCTCAGAATTCGATTCCAGGCATACACCCAAGTCTCATATTTTTCTACGGACCCTCCAGGACTGTCAAATCACGAGTCCGGGTCTGATTTCCAAAAAAATGGATTGAGGTCAACTTTATTCAAATTTCCATTACAAAATTATCATTTTTATCAATTTTTTACATAAAGGTTTACCGGCTACACGCCCGGGTTGCGCACGCAAATCGAGGTGAGATAGAAAGAGGTTTTCACGACCTTGAAACACATAATTAGCTAGAAATATACGAGATGACCTTTTGGGTCATCACATTAGGGTGTCATTATTAAGATGAATAGTAATAATGAAGCATTAAATGGATTGGATTTATACATATAGGATAAGCGGTGAGAGAGTAACCTGGAGTTGGGTGGCAGGCCTCGATAATTGTAAATCGAAGTAAGAGTTATGGTACAATATGACCTACCTAGTTGTGGTAAAGCCATAAGCATAGATAACTGAGTCTATGAAACAAGATACAATAATAGTCGTAAGTTCAACAAAGTACCAAGCAAAGAACTTTAGTACACTAATAGATGCCCAGAGGGACAGCTTGTCACAGTACTATATATGTCCACAAAGTGAAGCCTAGAGATTGGTTAAAAGCCAGCGGAAAAAGGAGATAAGAGTTGCATTGGTGCACATTCAAGGTTAGAATCGTACAGGATGCATGAAAGAAGGTAGAAACAGTGACGAGATTGTAATAATTTCGACCACAAGTCGTGGTGTGAGAAAGAGGCCTCATAATAATCCAAGGTCTAGAGTCCTTCTATACAGAATTCCTCCACTTTGGAAGAAATGGTTGGACAATCTTTGGAGTGTGCGTTTCTGAGTATGATTTGCATGCTCCGGGTACTCTACTTTTGCCAAGTATTCTTTTATTTCATGGAACCACGGATTCCCATCCATTTCTTCTTCAACATGAGCGCAATAAGCTGGCCGATTATGGATCCTTAGTGAAATAGGGTCGATGAAATTCTTTTTCGGGTGTTGTATCAATGAAGACATAGTGGCCAATGCGTCTGCGAACACATTCTGGATTCTCGGAACATGTTTGAACTCTATCTTTGTTAATCTCTTCATCAACTCTTGCACATAGTACATGTACGGTAATATTTTGGTATTCCTTGTAGCCACTCCCCTAGAACCTGATGTATCAAAAGGTCTGAATCACCAATTACCAGCAGTTCTTGAATTTTCATGTCAATGCCAAATTAAGCCCCAAGATGCAAGCCTCATATTTCGTCATATTATTGGTACACGTGAATCTGAGTTTCGCAGATACCTGATAATATTGACCTGTCTCTATTACCAAAACAGATCCAAAACCCACTCCTTTGAAATTCGCAGCCCCATCGAAGAACACTCTCCAGCCGTCGTAGTTTTCGGTGATATCTTCCGCTACAAACGATATTTCTTCATCGGGAAAATACGTTTTTAGCGGTTCGTATTCTCCTCCTATAGGATTTTCTGCCAGATAATCCGCAAATGCTTGTCCCTTGATCGCCGGATGAGCTATCCATGTTAGAGCACAACAGGTGCATTCCAACAAATAATATTGTGTTTCATAAGGTGTGAACTTCTTACTCAGATAGTATATGGTCTGCTCTTTTCTTTCGGTCTCATCGTGTTGCCCCAAGACACAACCAAAAGCCCCATCTAGTACGGACAAATAGAGTAGCAGAGGTCTCCCAGGTTCTGACGGGACCAGGATTGGTGGTGTGGACAAATATTCTTTGATTTTGTCAAAAGCTTTCTGACATTGTTCAGTCAACCTTGTTGCGTCATCCTTCTTTAACATTTTGAAAATTGGTTCACAGATCACAGTTGATTGCGCTGTGAAATGGCTGATGTAGTTGAGGCGCCTTAAGAAGCTCATCACATATTTCTCATTCCTTGGAGGTGGAAAATCCTAGATAGCCTTGGCCTTTGATGGATCTAACCCAATTCCTCGGCGGCTGAAGATGAATTCTAACAATTTTCCAGCAAGGACCCCAAAAGCACATTTGCGGGGCTTAGTTTCAAATTATAATTTTGAAGCCGATTAAAGAACTTCGTCAAGTCTGCTATGTGATTTGTACCCTTCTTGGATTTGATGATGACATTGACCACATACACTTCTATCCCCTTGTGTATCATGTTGTGGAAAATGGTTTTCATGGACCTCATATCAGTGGCCCCAACATTCTTTAGGCCAAACGACATCATTTTGTAGCAATATATCCCCCATGGTCGTAATAAAGGCTATCTTCTCAGCATCTTCTTCATCCATCCAGATCTGATGATATCCCTCGAAGCAGTCAACAAAATACTAGAGTTCATGCTTGGCACAATTGTCGATCAGTATGTGTATATTGGGCAATGGGAAATCATCTTTAGGACTCGCTCTATTCAAATCTCGATAGTCGACACACACTCTGACTTTCCCATCCTTCTTCGGAACTGGCAAGATGTTAGCCAACCAGGTTAGATATTCAACCACTCTGAGAACCTTAGCTTTGATCTGCTTATTGACTTCCTCTTTTATTTTCAAACTCACCATCAGAGAAAGAAGAGTATATCCGTTTCCTGAAAGAATATGAAGATATTTTCGCTATTTCGGAACTGGCAAGATGTTAGCCAACCAGGTTAGATAGTAGTTTCCTTGACTATTTCGGAATCTCCCAAATTGACTATCTCGGTTTCATCCGGATTGGACTTAGGCTTGTTCTCAAAATTTTCTACTTCTCTGACAATTTCCTTAGGTATTATATCTTTGTAAAGACCCGTAAATTTTCTATGTCAGATAATTCCGAGTAGGTCCCTATGCTATTATAACTGTAGAAATTCTTAAAACGGTCCTATTTTTAGTAAAAAGTATCCTAGAACTTGAAAAATTAAATTTTCTAGGAATTGCGCGTTATGCGACGCACTATGCGATCGCATAACAGGTATGCGGACCGCATAGTGGTCGCATACCTGAACGGTATCCTGTCCAAATTGAGGACAATTATGCGGCCCGGAATGCGATCGCATTTTGGGTATGCGGACCGCATAGTTGTCACATTCTTGCCCCATGGTTTTTGCGAGGGAGGTTATGCGACGCACTATGCAATCACATAACAGGTATGCAGACCGCATAGTGGTCGCATACCTGGGTAGTGTGGTTCCCGTTTTGGCCCATTTGAAGGCCAACTATGCGAAAGGAATGCGGACTGCATAGCAGGAATGCGATCGTATTCCTGACCGCATCTCTGTGTCGGGGCTCATATCTTCTAAATTTAAGACCCGACCCCCTGTTTTATAAAACACCCCTTCCCTTCATTTTAACGATTTTATGACCAAAAATAGAGAGAGAAGAAGAGATTTCTTGAGAGAGAAGGTTTCAACATCATCCAATTTGATTTTCCAAAATCACTCAAGCCCGGATATTATCGAGTTATTGTCATCTTCTTCACCCAAAGAGGTAAGTCTTCACCCTATTTCCCCAATTTCTTAGATTTTGGGTAAGAATAAAACACACATAGGTTGGTTGTTGAAAATAAAAAGTGAAGCTTGCATGAATGTGAGTTAAACCCCGTAATCTAGTAAAGGGAAAAATAAGTTTGGCTAATTATTCTCAAAGGGGGTTTAGTAGTCTAAGGGGTCACATAGTGTTTGATAAAACTCTCAATTAGGTACAAGATTCCTAATTGTAAGTGAAATATGTCACATTGTGGAATAGATTGACGGTGCTAGACGGTCCAGTGAATTGTGAGAGAAATTAAAAAGGGGACGACTCGAGTTATGTATGGCTAACTTTAAACTTCATAGAGTCATCTTGTTGGTGTCGAAAATTCGGTATGAGTTTCTTGCCGAGTATATGTGAACTGATTGTCCAGTTGTGTTGAGGTGTGAGATTTCATTCTCTGATTTTCTTAGTCTACTATCGTGACAATTGAAATTGGGAAAGGTGACTTCTATGTGATTACTCTATCATATGCAAGGTTAGTTAAATGCTTGAGTATGTTGGTATGAAAGAATGGTAACGAACTCAAATGTGTAAATGTATCTAAGTGATAAGGGTTGTGTAACAAGTGGTGAAAGGGAGTTGTGAATTGATCTAATTGAACTAAATGACCATTGAAATATCGTATATGACTCATTGTTGGCAAGGTTTATTGTGGCTTAACTTCATATGGATTGTTGGTTTTAGTGAATTTATATTCTTGTTGATGAGCATCTTTGTGGTTGAATTAATGGATGATAAAAACTATTGTGAACACATGATTGTTTGGGTGTTATGAAATTGTACTTTTGATGATATGAAGCCCTGTGATTGAATTGTGGGCTGTTATTGTTTGCTATGAAATATGATGGTCCAGTGGGATCGGGTTGCACGCCGCAACACGAAGTAATAAGGGTGGAGAGGTAACAAGGGTGGAGTGTAAACTATACGGTGGGATCGGGTTACATGTCGCAACAGAAATGTAAGGTGATTCTCTATATCTCTGTGCAATATTTGTTTGGGTTTCTTTAACTACCTCAGATATGTGTATTGTTTGATCTTACATTGTGTAAAGTTTGTTTATACATACTAGTACTATTCAATGGTACTAACATCCCTTTTCTCCCGGGCGCTAGATCTTTTATATGGATGTAGGTACGTCCATAATAGGTAGCTCAACTCGCCGTTAGTGGTGCCTCCTCTTCATCTTTCAGCAGTACTGGTGAACCCTACTTCCTCCAGGCCGTGTGTAATTCATGCCATCTCTTTTGAGTATGTTATGTATTGTAAGGTATAGTCGGGGCCTTGTTACCGGCAAGTATTGTATAAACTCCTAGTATTCGTAGAGGCTCCATACACATGATGTGGATGTATATATGTATTCTGGGTAGTACCTGTAGGTATTCAGAATCGTGGTCCGTATTGGAAAATTACGTATGTATTGTGTATGTTTTGGGAATAAACTGTTGAAATGCTAAATGAGAAATGAACTTAAGTTTGTAAATCCACGCTTAAATCCTAAGTTGCTATTTCATATAGAATATGGTGCATTGTATATACGGGGGAACGCATTGGGTAGGAAAGGCAATCCAGGTTCGCTTGACCGGGTTCACCTGGTTAGGCGCCGGTCTCGTCCCTCGATTTTGGGGTGTGACCAACTTGGTATCAGAGCCTAGGGTTTTAAAAGTGTCCTAGGATGTCTCGGAGTCGTGTCTAGTAGAGCCCTTCTTGGCGATGTGTTGTCGACCACATCTATAATAAAAGTACCCTTTTATTGCTATTCTATATCGTGCAATGGGGTGGAAGGTGAGGTTTTCTATCCCTAACTCGTGCATTTTTCTAATTTTCAGTAAATGGCACCCAAGAAGAGAGCTCGACTCAGCCTAGAGGCCAATGCCACCCCAAGTGTGGCCGTAAATTCGTTATCTGATGGTGTGGGTAAGAATGATTCCCTGACCCTGAATCTGCCTGACTCTTCCATCCCAGGTCAGGATATTCCTATTCATATTCCTGCTCCAGCGGGGGGTGCTACAGTGCCTCCCGCTGATGTTCCTGATCCTTCTTCAGTCCCAGCTTCTGGCCCCGGTATTTCTGATGGGGACCTAAGGGGAGCTATTCAGATGTTGACCCAGTTAGTTGCCTCCCAGGCCCAAAGATCACATGCTGCCCATGTATCCTCTAGCGAAGGAGATTCTTCAGGTTCCAGGGTCAACAAGTTTCTGCGGTTAACCCCTCCAGAGTTCACAGGCGCCGACCCAGATGCCGAGCCTCAGGAGTTTATTAATGAGATGTATAGGACCCTCCGAGTTATGAGGGCTACTGAGGTAGAGGGGGTTGAGGTTGCTTCCTATCGTCTGAAGGGAGCGGCATATTCGTGGTTTGAAATGTGGGAGAGTTCCCGTGGAGAGAGGAGTCCTCCGGCGAGGTGGGAGGAGTTTGGGGATGCCTTTACGGATCATTTCTTGCCTACCGAGATTATGGCAGCCCGTGCTGCAGAGTTTGAGGCCCTCAAACAGGGCAACATGAGTGTGTGGAGTATCATATGGAGTTTGTGCGCTTGTCCAAATATGATGTTCATATGATGCCGACTATGGAGTCCAGAGTTCGACGGTTTGTTCAGGGCCTTGGTCACTTGGTTGTTAATGAAGCTGCTACAGTTGCCTTGCATTCGGATATGAATTATGGGAAAATAGTGGGATTCACCCAGGATATAGAGGCTCAAAAATTGAAGATAAGGATGGAGAGAGAGCAGTAGTAGGGCCCGATCAGCGGGCAATCCTGGGAGCTCAGTTGGAGGTGTGAGATCAGCCCTTGGGAGAGGATCATCAGGGCCATCTCATTCATATGCTCAGTCCTCAGCCAGTGCACCGCCATCAGGGCACAATTATCAGCAGGGAGGTCGTTTTGGACCCAGTTCAGATAGCAGGAGGTTCCATCAGTCGGCTCATTCAGGTGGGAGGTTCCAGCAGCAGCGGAGGGTCCCATGCCCTAAGTGTGGGAGATTTCATACTGAGCCTTGTTACTTGGATATTCCGGTATGCAATAGATGCAGGGGATATGTTTAGCGAGATTGTCGTGCACCTAGTCAGGGCACAGGTAGGGGTGCTGCGCAGCCATCCAGTTCTTCAGCCGCTATGTCCTCAGCACGCCCTCCAGCACCAGCAGGGCGCGGAGCAGCTAGAGGTAGAGCGCGGGGTCAAGGGGGACCCAACTGGTTTGTGCTTTGAGTGGTCGCCATAGCGCCGAGGCTTCTCCAAATGTTGTCACAGGTACTCTGACTGTTCTGTCACATGATGTTTATGCTCTTATTGATCTCGGGTCTTCTTTGTCATATGTTACTCCATTTATTGCTTCAAGTTTTGGGATAGAACACGAACAACTTCATGAGCCGTTCTCTATGTCGACTCCGGTTGGAGATTCTATTACGGTCGTGCGAGTATATAGAAATTGTGCTTTCACAGTGCATGGTCGGTATACCACGACCGATCTTATTGAGTTAGAAATGGTAGATTTTGATGTGATTATGGGGATAGATTGGCTCTATTCGTGCTTCGCTAAACTCGACTACCCAACCAGGATTTTGAGGCTTGAGTTTCCTAATGAATCAGTTATCGAATGGGAGGGGAATAATGTTGTGCCAAGAGATAGATTTACTTCCTACCTTAAAGCCTCTAAGATGATAGAAAGGGGTGCATCTACCATTTGGTCCGGGTTGCGGACACCAGTTCAGAGGTGCTTGCTCCGAAATTTGTGCCTGTCGTGAATGAATAACTTGAAGTATTTTCGGACGAGCTTCCTGGGATTCCACCAGATAGGGAGATCGATTTCGGGATTGATGTATTGCCAGATATACAGTAAATATCTATTCCACCTTACTGAATGGCGCCAGTAGAATTGAGAGAGTTAAAAGAACAATTGAAAGATCTATTAGAAAAGGTTTCATTCGGCCAAGTGTGTCGTCTTGGGGCGCACCGGTTCTTTTAGGCAGAAAGAAAGACAGATCACTTTGGATGTGTATTGATTATCGACAGCTCAACAAGGTCACCATCAAAAAGAAATACCTATTGCCTCGGTTAGATGATTTGTTCGACCAGTTGCAATGTGCTAAGTTCTTCTCAAAGATTGATTTGCGGTCCAGGTATTATCAGTTAAAAATCAGGGAGTAGGATATTCCTAAAAATGCCTTCAGGACTCGTTTTGGGCACTTCGAATTTCTGGTAATGTCTTTTGGGATAACCAACACCGCAGCAGCTTTTATGGATCTTATGAACCGGGTTTTCAAACCATTTCTCGACTCCTTTGTGATTGTCTTCATTGACGATATTCTTGTTTATTCACGGAGTCAAGAGGATCGTGCTAATCACCTTAGTTCAGTTCTGCAGACTCTTCATCAGCACCAATTGTATGCAAAGTTTTCAAAATGTGAGTTTTGGCTAGAATCAAACACCTTTTTGGGCCATGTTATTTCCAGGGAGGGGATTCGGGTTGATCCCCAAAAGATTGCAGCAATGAAGGATTGGCCTAGGCCAACGACCCTAATAGAGATTCGCAGTTTCTTGGGTTTGGCTGGTTATTATCGAAGATTTGTGGAGGGATTCTCTCCCCTCGCTTCCCCATAGACTAAGCTGACGCAGAAGGCGGTTAAGTTCCAGTGGTTCGATGCTTGTGAAAAGAGTTTTCAGGAATTGAAATTGAGATTGACTACGGCATCGGTGTTGACCTTGCCAGAGGGTTCATAGGGATATGTGGTTTATTGTGATGCTTCAAGGGTTGGTTTGGGGTGTGTGTTGATGTAGTGCGGGAAGGTAATAGCGTATGCTTCAAGGCAGCTCAAGAATCACGAGAAGAATTATCCGATGCATGATTTGGAGCTCACAGCGGTTGTGTTTGCATTAAAAATTTGGCGAGAATTATCTTTATGGGGTCTATGTGAACGTTTTCACAGACCACAAGAGTCTTCAATATTTATTCAAGCAGAAGGAGTTGAACTTAAGGCATCGGAGGTGGTTAAAATTGCTCAAGGACTATGATATGAATATTTTGTACCATCTAGGGAAGGTGAATGTGGTTGCCGACGCTCTAAGTCGAAAATCCATGGGTAGATTGGCACATTTGGAAGCCGGTCAGAGGCTTTTGGCTCGGGAAGTTTATCAGTTCGCTAGTCTGGGGGCCTATCTTTCGACCTCAGACAAAGGGGATGTCGTGGTGTGTAATCGAGAAGAATCTTCGCTTGTAGCAAAAGTTAAGGGAAAGCAATTCAGGGATCCGGCTTTGGCACAATTGAGGGGAGCAATTTTGAATCACAAGACTTCAACAGTCTCACTCGGCAATGATGACGGTGTCCTGTGGTGTCAAGATAGGTTATGTGTTCCATATGCGGATGATCTCCGGGAAAGGGTGATGGAAGAGGCTCACAACTCCAGGTATTTAGTACACCCAGGTTCTACGAAGATGTATCATGATCTCAAAGAGATTTATTGGTGGAATGGTATGAAGAGGGGTGTGGGGGACTTTGTGGCTAGGTGTCCGACTTGTCAGCAAGTGAAGGTCGAGCATCATAGGCCCAGTGGATTGGCGCAACTTATGGAAATACCGATGTGGAAATGGGAGATGATCAATATGGACTTTGTGGTAGGGTTACCTCGTACTCCACGTAGGTTCGACTCGATTTGGGTGATAGTGGATCGACTCACGAAATCAGCTCACTTCTTGCCAGTCAAGTCCACTGATACTGCAGAACAGTACGCTCAGTTGTATATCAAAGAAATAGTCAGGCTCCATGGCACTCCAGTATCTATTATCTCGGATCGAGGGGCCCAGTTCACAGCTAACTTTTGGAAGAAATTTCAGCAAAGTTTGGCTACTCAGGTAAATCTCAGCACATCATTCCATCCACAAACGGGTCGGCGGGCAGAGGGGACTATTCAGACGCTTAAAGACATGTTACGGGCTTGTGTATTAGATTTCAAGGGTAGCTGGGATGATCACTTGCCGCTTATAGAATTTTCTTATAATAACAGTTTCCATGCTAGTATTCAGATGGCCCCATTTGAGGCATTGTATGGAAGGAGGTGTAGGTCTCCGATTGGATGGTTTGGGATTGGTGAGGCAGAATTGTTAGGACCGGATCTTGTGCACCAGGCTATGGAAAAGGTTAAAGTCATTCAGGAAAGGATGAAGACTGCTCAGAGTCGTCAGAAATCCTATGCGGACATTCGTCGTAGAGATTTGGAGTTTCAAGTAGATGATTGGGTATTCTTGAAGGTGTCTCCCATGAAGGGAGTAATGCCATTTGGGAAGAAAGGGAAATTGAGCCCAAGATATGTCGGGCCATATAGAGTTGCTCAAAGGATATGACAGGTGGCTTATAGGACGGAATTTCCCCCTGAGATGTCATTAGTGCACCCAGTGTTCCATGTGTCTATGTTGAAGAAAGTGGTTGGAGATCCATCAGCCATCATGAAAGTTGAGACTATTGAGGTTAATAAATAATTATTGTATAAAGAGGTTCCGGTTTATATTCTTGATAGGCAAGTTTGTAGATTGAGGAACAAAGAAATTGCTTCAGTTAAAGTGTTGTGGCGGAGTCAGCAAGTTGAGGAAGCCACGTGGGAAGTGGAAAATGAAATGAGAGAAAAATATTCCCATTTGTTTGGATAAGTCTAGTAGTGATCGTGCGAATTGTCATCTCTAAGCAATTATAGGTTATGTTCAGTTTTGTGAAAAAGCACCCTATTTCCCCCTAATTTCTCTACTATTGTAACTTCTTAACTTGTGCCAAAATTGCGTATGTTGTGAGTATTTGACTAATGTGCAACCCCTTGGAGTGAATGAAATTATGTAAAACCCATGTGATGGTTAAATGATTAATTGAAGTGTAGATTGGTAATAATTAATTGAAGTGTAGATTGGTAAGGATTAATTGAAGTGTATATGGCATGTTGAAGTAATTTAATTATATGGGACTTGTCGAGGTGACCAAATTATGTGCAAGGCCATGAAATAACTAGTTATGTGTGGAATTGGTTAATAACATGTGTTTCAGGGGCTCCCTGATAGGTAGATAGGCCTAATTACAGAGGAAACTCTGGCAAACTTTTCAGAAAAAATCGGAGTTAGTAAAATTGGGGGTTGGCAGATTGTGTTTTCAAAACCAAATGATTTCCCATTCTCATTCGAGGACGAATGGTTTCAAGTGGGGGAGGATGTAAAGACCCGTAAATTTTCTATGTCTAAGATAATGCCCGAGTAGGTCCCTGTGTTGTTATAATTGTAGAAATTCTTAAAACGGTCCTATTTTGGGTAATATCCCAGAACTTGAAAGATTAAATTTTCTAGGAATTACACGTTATGCAACGCACTATGCGATCGCATAACAGGTATGCGGACCGCATAGTGGTCGCATACCTGGACAGTAGCCTATCCAAATTAAGGACAACTATGCGGCCCGGAATGCGATCACAACTTGGGTATGCAGACCGTATAGTTGTCGCATTCTTGCCCCATGGTTTTTGTGAGGGAGGTTATGCGACGCGCTATGCGATCGCCTAACAGGCATGCGGACAGCATAATGGTCGCATACCTGGGCAGTTTGGGTAATTATTCTCAAAAGAGGGTGAGTAGTCTAAGGGGTCACATAGTGTTTGATAAAATGTTCAATTGGGTACAAGATTCCTAATTCTAAGTGAAATATGTCACATTGTGGAATAGATTGACGGTGCTAGATGGTCTGGTGAATCTTGAGAGAAATTAAAAAGGGGACGACTCGAGGTATGTATGGCTAACTTTAAACTTCGTAGAGTCACCTTGTTGGTGTCCGAACATTCGTTATGAGTTTCTTGCTGAGTATATGCGAATTGATTGTCCAGTTGTGTTGAGGTGTGAGATTTCATTCTCTGATTTTCTTAGTCGACAATCGTGATAATTGAAATTGTGAAAGGTGACTTATATGCGATTACTCTATCATGTGCAAGGTTCTTTAAATGCTTGAGTATGTTGGTATGAAAGAATGGTAACGAACTCAAATGTGTAAATGTATCTTAATGATATGGATTGTTGGTTGTAATGAATTTATGTTCTTGTTGATGGGCATCTTTGTGGTTGAATTAATGGATGATAAAGACTATTGTGAACACATGATTGTTTGGGTGTTATGAAATTATACTCTTGATGATATGAAGCCCTGTGATTGAATTGTGGGCTGTTATTGTTTGATATGAAATGTGATGGTCCGGTGGGATTGCATGCCGCAATATGAAGCAATAAGGGTGGAGTGTAAAATGTACGGTGGGATCGGGTTTCACGCTGCAACAGAAATGTATGGTGGGATCGGGTTGCACGCCGCAATAGAAATGTAAGGTGGGATCGGGTTGCACGCCGCAACAGAAATGTAACGTTGGATCGGGTTGCATGCCGCAACAGAAGTAATAAGAGTGTAATGTGATTGTGAGGTGGGGTCGGGTTGTGCATCGCAACAGGGGAAGCAATTGAAATAAGAACTTGTGGAAACCTTATTTGTGATTCTCTATATCTCTGTGCAATATTTGTTTGGGTTTCTTTAACTACCTCATATATGTGTATTGTTTGATTTTACATTGAGTAAAGTTTGTTTATACATACTAGTACTATTCAATGGTACTAACGTCCCTTTTTCCTGGGGCGTTACATCTTTTATATAGATGTAGATGGGTCCATAGCAGGTAGCTCAGCTTGCTGTTAGTGGTGCCTCCTCTTCATCTTTCAGCAGTACGGATGAGCCCCACTTCCTCCCGGGGCCGTGTGTAATTCATGCCATCTCTTTTGAGTCTGTAATAGGTATAGCCGAGGCCTTGTTGCCGGCAAGTATTGTATAAACTCCTAGTATTCGTAGAGGCTCCATAGACATGATGTGGGTGTATATATGTATTTTGGGTAGTAACTGTACGTATTCGGAATCGTGGTCCGTATTGGAAAGTTATGTATGTATTGTGTATGTTTTGGGAATCAACAGTTGAAATGCTAAAAGAGAAATGAACTTAAGTTTATAAATCCACGCTTAAATCCTAAGTTGTTATTTCATATGGAATATGGTGCATTGTATATACGGGAGAACACGTTGGATAGGAAAGGCAATCCAGGTCCGCTTGACCAGGTTCACCTGGTTAGGCGACGGTCTCGTCCCTCAATTTTGGGGCGTGACAATATTCATCTTCTATTTCCTCTGAATCACTCTCCTTATGTTGCGATGTCTCATTAAATGTCACAATTTTCGGTTCATCAGGATAAGTAATAATAATGTTGTAGAGTGAAAAATATAATGGATAATAATAAATAACAAACCATTGATAAATACTAAAATGTCAAACAAACGCAATTTAATGATCCGAACAATTATTTCAAAGCAAAATGATTAAAACAAAACATTGAAAATGTCTTAAAACGTCCATAAATTGTTTTTAAAGTAATTATGCAAATTTCCAAGCTACCCAGGAACTCGGCGGGCCCTTAATAATGTAGCAATCCAATTACTGAGAATAGCTCCCTTCTCCACTGTCTGAATGAAGAGGCCTTCCTCCTCCTCTTCCTCAACTATTGCACTGAAGTCCATGTCTTCATCTTCAAAGAACAGATTCCTTATGCCAGCTACAACTTTGTCTTCTTCAGATCCCCACATCATGTTGGCTTCATGAAATGACCGGCTCAAATGTGGTACTGGCTGCTCAAGAGGGTAATAAGGACCACGCCATGGCGGCGACCAATCATTATACTCCTGCCAGGTGTACTAATATCCAAGTCCAAAGGTTGTGCCATGACGTTTTAGGTGTATTGGTTTAGCGATACCCTAAAGATTCTTATCGAGACCCTTTCTAGGTTCATACCCTGCACATGCCAATATGCCCTCTATTTTGCTACTCCGTCATTTATCTTTTTCAATTGATTTGACATGATCAATGTGATAGTATGTATCTCCACCCAACTTCCTTCTACTCTCGACAACCAGAACAATTTGATTGGTGTAAATGGGATTACTTCCGTCCCCATGGATGATTACTTTTTGATGATTCCATTCAAATTTCACGGCCTGGTGTAGAGTAGAGGCTACGGCCCGAGTAGTGTGTATCCAAGTTCGTACCAACAACAGATTGTATGTGGAGGATATGTCTAACACTTGAAATTCAACATCAAATAAGGCCAGGCCCATCTGTAAACAGAGGTTGGTCTCCCCAATCGTGGCCCTTTGGGACCCATCAAATACTTTCACGTTCATACTCCCTGCTCGTATCTCATGCAAACCCTTACCCAACCTCTTCAAGGTGGTTAATGGACAGATGTTGAGACTTGAACCCTCATCTATCATGACCCTGGAAATGAATATTTCATGATATTTCACTATGATATGCAGTGCCCTGTTGTGACTCAATCCTTCCGGCGGCAGTTAGTCTTCGTGAAAAGTGATCTTATGGATTTCCAATATATGTACTACCATATTGTCCATCTCCCCACTGGTAGTGTTATTGGCTACACAGGCTTAGTTCAACACTTTCATCAATGCATTCCTATGCGCCTCGGAGTTCTGCAGTAATGATAGAATGGATATTTGAGCAAGGGTTTTGTTCAGATGATCAACCACAAAATACTGTCTTGCTTGCACCTTTCTCCAAATATCGTCTGGGCCAGTATCAATGATAGGCTGCTAAGAAGTGGCTTCTTTACTTGTCCCTCCCAAATGTTCAGGTGTATAAACCCTACCAGTTTTGGTCATGCCTTGTGCTGCACCTGTTTCCTCCATTTTTTCCTTTCCTTTACTTCTCGCTTCTGCAGCATAGTCCTAGGGTATAGCATTGGACTTAAAGGACGGTGTAGGTGTTACCGTCACGGTGAAGGGTGTGGTCACTTCCACCTCGAACGGAGTTGGCACGATGTTACTTCAACCTTAAATGGAGTTGGTGTGGTTACTTCAACCTCAATCGGTGATTGAATCTGTACCACGATAGGTGTGAGAGTGACTGCAGGTATTGTAGGATTATCCCCTTCACGAATGAGTCCAATTGAACCTTCTGGATCCCATTCTTCATCGGTTTATATCACATTTACTCCCTCGCCCATGTGGTCTGGGTGAGGGTTGTTGCGGACATTAGGTGCAGCCTCCTTTACCTATATAACCTTGGTGTCAATCAGTGTCTGGATCTTATCCTTCAAAGTGCAACATTCCTCAATATTATGACCCTTCATGCCCGAGTGGTAGGAACATGTCTTGTTTGGATTAATCCATTGGGAGGAATTTTCCATAGCAACAATGAGAATGGGAGTGACATAACCGGGGTGTATTGTCTGGGCAGTCTGCGGTCGAACTTTGGTCTAGGTTTATGTAGTTTTGGTGTGCTGGTGGTGACTGGTAATATGCTGGTTGGGTGTTATAAGTATGGTAAGTGGCGGCAGGTTGTTGGTATCTGGGAGGTGAAGGCTGATATGTGGGTGGGGGTGTTTGATATGTGAGATGAGACTTTGGACCTTGGGCCACCATCACTGCCCCTACTTCCTTCTTTCAAGAAATACCACCTGACTAAAAAGCATTGTTTGTAGCCTGGAGTGCTTCAAAGTTTGTCACCATTTCGCTCTTAATCCCCTCTTCTATTCTTTCTCCCAATTTGATGATGTCAGAGAATTTATGGTTTTCAATAACCATCAGTCTCATAGTACTGCGGATCTTGATCTCGGACAAAGAACTCATTCATTTGTTCTTCTTTGAGTGTTGGCCTTACTTTCGCAGCTTCAGACCTCCACCGAGTAGCATACTCGCTGAAAGTTTTTGTTGGCTTCTTCTTAAGATTCTGAATGTAGAATACATCTGCGCATTTTTTGTATTGAACCTGAACCGATCCATAAAATCTGACGCCATACTTATCCAGTTAAGCCATTTCTTCGGGTTTTGACTGATGAACCAAGACGCGTCTCCAATGAGGCTCCTTCCGAACAACTTCATGCATATTCTTTCATCCTTGCCAACCCCTACGAGCTTGTCATAATATGTTCTCAAATGTACCTTTGAATCACCTGTCCCATCGAACATTTCAAACTTAGGATGTTTGTAACCCTCTGGCCTACGTCCGGCTGAATACACAAATCCTCATGATTCAAACCCTCGACGCCTTTACCATCTTCGACACTTTGGACTCCTCTAGTAAGTTTTTTGAGTTCTTCAGCCATGTTCTTGATGAGAAGTCCCTTCTCCGTGGATTTTTGTGTACACAGGGTCTGTTGTGGACTGCGGGGTAAGGTTTCCACCTATGGGGTTGCTTTGATGGACTCCAGGAATTTTGGCGTAGTGGTGGTCGTTGGTTGAGTTTTGGGGATCAGGGATAGGTTGTGGTGCGTTTTGAGGATTGTGGTAGGTGGTGGTTTGTGGATACTAGGTTGGGTGGTGATGATGTTGTGGAGGGGTTGGTACTGGTGGAGGATTGGGATTTTGAGGAGGTGTGGAATACTGATGAGGTGCGAGAGGATTCTGCGGCTGTTTGTTTTGTGTCTTCTGGGGAGGTGCTGGGTTTTGGGCATTTTGTTGGATGATGTCGGGGACGTTCTGGGTGAGGGAATGGTTTGCCAAGTTCCGGACCTACTCAAGTTCCCCTTGTAACTCGAGTATTTTCTATTCTAACCGTAAGACCAAGTGGTTCTGTGCTGGAGTACTCTAATCTTCCGAAGTTTCGACATTCTCTGCGTGAGTAGCATTGTCTTTTCTGACACCGCTCATGTCATCCATTTTGGCTTTTTGGAGGAGGAGGACCTCTGGATCTGGTATGATATCCTAATGATTCCAATATGCACGAACCAACCTTAGGGAATGGGAATAAACAAAAGAAAAAAAACAAAAGGTAAACAAGTCAGTAAGGAGTATTAAAAGATATATTTGCAGTATTTAAACACGTATTGCAGAATTATAAATTTGTGTCCTAATTTTGGGGACCTCATTGTTCCCGAGGTAGGACTAAGAGACATATCGATTTGGAGAGAATTGATGCCAATAGTTCCGTCATTTCATTAATGTGATGAATGGACCAAATCTCTACTGAAATGAAAATAATTAGAAAAAGTTACTAATGGCATTTGCCTTATTACAATCAAAGTCTAAAATGAGTCTAGAAAGAAAATAAAACGTTGTTCCTAATCTATTTGGTCTGAGAGGGACCTTTTCCATGCTTGGACTTCTTGGCTCCATCAAATAGGTTCCTAGGTCGCGTATGTCCAACAGCAGATAAGCCCTTGCTAGATGCCCCTCATCTATTTCCCTCTGCATTTTGACAGTCTGAGATCCTTTTCCTCATCTTCCCCTCAAGATCCACCAACCCCTGCTCCAAATATTCCAACCTCTCTGTTGATTTAGTAGCGATTTCTTTCCACTCGCTGATAGCTTCCATGTCCACTATATGTTGTTCCAAATGACTGGCTTCATACTCGAGAACCTTTTTGCACAACATCATATATTTGACTTGTGCTTCAGCAGCATCGTCTATAACCCTATTCTTCAGATTAATCTTTGGCTTGACATCTCCTGCTATATCATCTACCAACCAAGATGGATATAAGTACACATGGTCGGCATGATACCGATATGGCTCGATGGTATCTTTCTCGACAAATGATATTTTGATTCCACATATGTTGTGCCTCAAACTTGAATGGAATTGTGTTCCCCCTGAAATCTTCTTTGTACTGGACCATGTTCGAAACCCGAGGTATGACCTGCTTTATCCTAGCTTACCTCATTACCCTTTTAGGAGCATAAGGATAAATTCCTGTCAACCGGATTAGCACTAGATGAGTAGTCTTTCTTGACCTGATGATGGACTTGTTTCTAGGGAACCATTCGAACATCTAATTCACTCTTTCATCAGTAAAATTGCTGAAGAAACGTACCCAGCTTACAGCATTTCCTGGTTGCGCAAACCTGTTTAGGATAAAAGTCAATCTCTTCGGATGGTGATAGGCTATGTTGTCATTCCATGGTCTTTGTGGAAGTTCTTGACACTATTCACCTCTCTGAAATTGTGCTAATAACCATACCTGCAACAATAGATTGCAATCCACAAAGTGCCCATATCCTTTTTTGCAGCGATCTAGGGCCCGGTACATCTCAGCTAAGATCATAGGGACGATGGTGTAAATTTTCCCCTCAATTCCCTCCATTAAATTCCTAGCAACCATAGCTAGGTGAGTGTGGATCCTTTCCCCCTCCATTGGAAATATCAGCATTCCTAGAAAACAGACAATGAATACAAAAACTCGGCGGTGTGTCCAACCGAAAGAAGTAATGGAAATCTCATGATGGTGAAGGCGATATGACTTGCTGTGCCCGTAGCATTCATAAAGAAACTCAAATTGAAAGTAGGACTTCTTCAGACAAAGTAACTCATCATTTTTCTTGAAACCAATCATTTTCAAGAAACCTCGGGGAGTGCGGTTTTTCGGTACTAATAAACCAAGGATATGCCATGGGAGCCAAGTGAAGCCTCCTATTTCCTCTAAACGAGGAGTCATTTCTATTTCTCCAAAATGGAAGACAACTCTCTTCTCATCCCAAAATATGGTGGCAGCCTCAATCAATGCGTTGTTTGGTTGAATGTCCAATAAGGAAGGTAGTTTCTCGAGGACCCTTTTCACATGGTTCTTTTCACTAGGTGGGGGGTTTTTCCACCAATCAAGAAACAAAGGTGGCATGTTTTGAACTATGATGAACCAGGGGACTTCGTGCCTCATTTCTGCAAAACAAATAGAGTTAGCCCTTTTCCCCTCCGGATTTGACTATTTACACATTAATGATCAGCATACTGGCATGTTTGTCACGACCCAAACCGATGGGCTGCGATGAGCACCCGGTACCTTACTCAACCGAGTACCAACATAACGTATCTTTTCGTATCATACTATCATAGATAACTGAGCCGGAGAGGCTGCCATGAAATAAGTAGAATACAACATGTAATACCAACTTATACATAAGACATATGGGCCTCTAAGACCAAAATAACCACTCGTACACTAAACATAGGTCGACAAGGCCATCCAATCTTTTACTTACATGACATCTTTCTACAAGCCTCTAAGGATACCTAATTGTCATAAAGGTCGGCACAGAGCCCCACCATACCAAACAATACACATCTAAATCATACTGACCAAACAAGAAGCTCTGGAGAAAATGGAGTGCACCAACATCTTCCGCTGAGCTGATCACCTACTTGGAGGACTCTCGACCTGTCTATCGAGACCCGCGGGCATGAAACACAGCGTCCCCAGGAAAAATGGACGTTAGTAAAAATAATGTACCGAATATGTAAGGAATGAAAATCAGTAAATAATAGACATGAGAGAAACATGGAGTAAAGACTCGATATATACGTTTGCATAGCTCTGTTAATCATTTAATTTTTATAATGTCCTGCATATGCATATAAATATCATACCATGCATAGGTATATGCGTTCATAACATCATCAAGCCTCTGAGGGCATTCCATCATATCATTTTGGCCACTGTGGGTAAATCATCAACGTATACCAGCTGATCAGGTAGTGGTGCGTATATAACGCCGTAACCTTTTCCCATATCCCATATATATATACATACATATATACGTGTATATAATGTTATCTGGTCATGGGTCAATCTAAACGAATGCAATGCATGAGAAGTATGTTAATAAAATCTTTTGGAGTGTCATAAGACCATTATGCCTTCGATTAATATCATGAAATAAACTTTATAAACTTACGTATTTTCTAAGACCCATGAACAGATGATAAAATAATATGACACATGGGGAATCAAGAACAAAATCATCTCTAGTATTTCTATGGATAGAGTTATTTATGGAATTATGCATTTGCTCGCTTTATTTGTTTCGTATAGATCATGTCAAAAGAAATAAGGGATAGCCTTAACATACCTGAGCCGATTCTCTTGACAATTCCTCTAAACACTTCAATTGCGACAACATAAAATGACGAATCAAAGTAGGGGAAATCTGTATGATATTCTTGAGAAAGATTGCACCGTACTTCCCTTAAATTATCAAAATCTCACGTTGCTGCTCCGATCATTTCAAATCATGCAATGATGCTTCATCTTCTAATCTTAAGGGGGGTAAGAAAACACTATCTTGCATTGTTAAGATGAATGTATGTTGGCAATTCACGTGTAGAAGGATAAAGAAATTTTAATCCTTGTCATGCTCTAACAGTGTAACACCTTTCTACATCTTGTATGAGTCACTTAGTGTATTTTCATAACAAATTCATGGGTTGCCACGTTAAAGGTAAGACCCCTCAAACTTATCCAATTTTAATTAATTGATAATTTATTAACCTCCCACTAACAAATAATTAACCAATCACCCACATAAATAAGAAATATCTCAAATTACTTTAAATTCTACTTACTTTTAACACACCTTATACATCTTACTATTATGGTCATATGGTACCTTGTATGACACTAGTCTATAAATACCGGGTATTTTAGCTCAGGCCGTATTTTATCCCAACCTGTTAAACTTTGACGAAAATTCATTTTCTTTGATTTGCTTACCCTCTTACCTTCACGAATTTACTCATCACTTGTTTGAAATAGCAAAATGCTTATAATCTCAAAATAATCCCATTCTTGAACTTACGTCGATTAGCTTACGATGAAATTTTAACATACGAAAATGCGGGATGTACTATATCATTTCTGAGATTCTATCAATTTACTTATGGCGTACTTTCATGTACGAAAACATGGGGTGTAACATCATTCCCCCCCTTTGGAACATTCTTCCTCGAATGTTGACTGATGCACTTATTGTTTTCATAACTTATGTCTTCCGAATACTTTAATATTCTCCTTGCCATTTAGGCAATTTTTATTTGAATAAATCCAATGGCTAGGGAATTCCCCCCTTTAGGCCTCTTTCTCATACCACGGTTTGTGATCGTAATTCTTCCAATCTCGTAACTCTTGCTACCTTTTGCCATGCAACCTGTACGACTTTTTCCTTACATGCTCTCCTATGCGACTCTTCCCTTCAGATTTTAGCCAATCTTTAGGCCTCACTTTGGGAACATATATAGAACTTGATAAGATGTCCCTCTGGGCATCTATAGGTGTATTGAAGTTCTTCGGTCGATACTTTGTCGAACTTACGAATATTGCCATATCTCATTTCGTACTTTGTAACTCCTATCCATCCATTGTTGATTTACCTCAATTTTTATCTACAATCTACCATTGATATCTTGAAACTTGAAACATTTCCAATAGGGATTACGTTGCATCGAGGAATATTCAAAGTGATTTTCCTGATCCACTTAGCGGCGATATTGTACTTCAATAACCGTACTTTATAGCATCCCAATGTGGCTCACTTATGTGGGTATTGTAATCATGTACAATTCATGAAATCCCTTCTCATCACTCAATCAAAGGTCCAAATCTCATCCTTCATTTATCACAAGTATACCCTTATTTTACTACCAGGGCAACACTTCATCTCTTTTAAATGCTATTAGTTTTAGACTTCTTTGAGTTCGTTCGGGCTATACTGAGCTTTCTATAACTTAGAGAAACTATCTGCTCTCTTATTTTCATGGGCTTAATCCTAAGGACTTATCCATTCTCATCACCTTCTCACTCACCCTTTCTTATCCTTACTCATGTCTTCCTAAAACCTTGTCGCTTTACCATACTTTAGCTTGCGACCTACACATATCTAGTTATACTACTTGAAACCTTCCTTCAACTTGCTTGCACCATAGATTTCATTGTGTCATTCTGGAACATCAAGTGAGACATCGTATTGTTTCTAAATCTTCTTTACTCTTTTTACTATACTTCTCGATACCTAGAAACCACAGGTTGGAAGATATGCAGCTAACGATGCTGCTATCATTCCTGGATACTGAATCCCAGTGCTTCTAGCCTTCTGTCTGAAGTATGGACTAATTCACAACCCCTACACTTGAGTATATCGTACGTTGTTCACCTTTACCTTACTTACCTTAAGATCTCGCATCACGTCTTCTATATCTTTCATGACCTCCCTTCTAAGAGGTATAATTCACATCGGCAACTTGAAGCTCTATTGTGATACTTGCATCTCTGGTGCATACATAATCCGGTGAAAGCTTCATACTAACTTCTTATGAGGCTGGTACTCTTCTAACTGGCGTTATCATAGAGCCGTTATAGAATATGCCTATTGTACTATCTCTCTTGTATTTAAAGTGATCCGGCAATATTCTCAATCACGAGGTATATAATTTTCTAGGTCCCATAATCAGACTCCTGATTTAGTTCGTTCATGTAACTCCTTACTTTCTTCTTCCTTCTGATCAGCCTTTAGGTTTAAGCTATCTTCCAATCTGCAGCTCATGATATTAGTTATTACTTTAGCCTTTCATGGACGCTCTAGAATATCCGTGATACCATTATTTAACAATACAATCCTTTGACTATTACCTGGACTCAATTTTTTTTATTTTAACTTATTCCGGAGTCTTCTACGGCTGAATGAATAACAACATATATGGTGCATGAATATCACTCTGAAGTCTTAAGTGCATAATATCTTTTGTTCCCTCTGAGCTTCATTTAAACGTAAGCTATTACTTTTCCTGGTCTTTCTGCCCCTCTGTTGTATGTATACTTAGCTTATCTTAGTTCCCACGTATGCCAGAATTTTTGTGCAACTACATGGTCTCGAATATTACTTTTGACTTTTCTTCTTGTTCCTTAGCCATGGTAGGTGCCACTTTCTCATGGAGTACATAAAATGTTGTTATGAGACTGTTGTTATAAGATCACTTCCTCTTTAGGTCATTGAGCTTAGGTCGAAGACTTCTTCCTTACTTCCTCAGCTAATTTTTCATTGTAGTACTTAGGGAGGACCCTCTGATTCTTACAAGGCTGCGAGCTTAATATATTGTACACTCGACAGAATTTTTTGATGTCCTTCCTCACCTATAATTATTTGTAGTTACTTACCTCCACACCCTTGTACTTTAGGGCTGCTTCTGAGCTGATATTTTAATTTTCTTTCCAGTGGCACTCTCTTTTATTTACCTTTACCTACCCCAACTTCTATCTGAATATATCTCAAGGATCACGATGTCATGTCTGCAAGACTGAATTCCCATGTTGGGGTTCACTATGTTTATCTTGCACGATTTGTTGATTTATATGTAACCTTTTATCTAGCCATAACTAGACTCTTCCTGAATCAACTACTAACTGCTCATTGGTCTATTTTCTTATTAGTATTCTGCGTAATCCCTCTTGGGTTATTCTCTTTGTCGTAACTTACGTCTTGCACTGACTCCTTATTTATCAATAGCATCTCGGGTAGGAACCCTTACTTCCTTTCATTGACATCGTGTTTGCATAATGTTCTGGAATTGTAGCATATCTGTAGGATTTGAATCACTGCAATCTCATTCATTTTCTCCTTTTTATTGCATTCTTTTACCATTTCATAGTTACTAGAACCGCTTAATTCTGACTTAATGCCACATCACTCCATATTTCCCTCTTTAGGGGGGCACTGATATTTAGCGTTACAATGATCTACATATATATGTCTTACCTTCTCATCTTTGCCATCTTTTCACATCATCGATAATCCTTACTCGCCTTGCGGTAAGCCTTCCGTACCAAGGATAACGAAATTCCGCACTCGCGAGGGTGACACTTAGTGTAACTAGAACATACAGTCCCTTAAGCTTAACTTTACTCACCTTTCTTGCTTTAGGGAAGAGTCTTCCTAATTGTCCTTTAAAGGGTATTCTTCTGTCGTCCATTTTATTATCGTCGGGATACGATCTCTGGAATTCTCATGATGCCGACTATTACTCAATCTACATGTTTAGTTTACCTTGTTCATCAGTCCATGTTGATTTCTTATTACTCTGGGATCTAACTTTTCCTTTTGGTAGTCGCGTTGGAGTCACAAACTTATTTCTCGAAATGAGGATATGACTTTATGGCCTATACTCTTTTGTTGTCTCAAGGCCTGTCATCTCTCGACTATTCCTTCACTTGACTATAGACTCTGTAATATTGTCATCTCTTTGATCTACCGTTGTCATCCATGTATCATATCTTACTTATAATGCCTCATTAACTCTTTTCTTACTTCCCGCTAACATTTATGTCTATCACTTTATTCTGAAAACCCGAACAAGACATTCTTTTGTTTTTAGCTCCCATTTGCTCCATTCAGTGGCTCTTCGGGTTGCTTAACGTTCTCACTCTATTAGGGACGTGAGCCACACTAAGGTAATATTTATCCCTTCCAGGCTTTCTGTGCCTATCTTATGATTTATTTTTCATGCTAATATTCACATCTAATTGTAATATTCCAGAGTGCACCATCTGGGTGCCTCACAAGGAGATCTATTAGCACCTTTGTAATATACTTCAAAAATGTCGTCTAATGCAAACAATCCATCCACCATTTTGGGTTACCCTAACCCCACCTAAATCCCGATATCATGTCTTCTCTTATACTACTTTTGTTATCCCCCATAGGGCATAAATAAGATGGATGTGTCCAATTGTACAAACCTCTACTACTGTTTAAGGTAACTCAAAATGCTTATATCTTCCTTCCTAAATGGTAAATAATGATAATCTTCATTAACTGGGCGCCTCGTACCCTTCTTCATCTTGCTTCTTTTACTTGTTAAAACTTGTATCTATCTTCTGAATCTCTCATTGCCTTTCACCATAGGGGTGGATAGATATTCCTGCCTTAAGGCTCCTTTTCCAGAAGCTCACACGTCTTAGTACACACATGATCTGCTGAAGACCTTACATTTACTCATCATACACATGATGCAAAATTATGTTCCTCTAACTCAACTTTTCCATAGTCGTATTCAATCCCTTACCAACCATCTTTCTGGATATAGGCATCATTATATTATGTATAAGATAGAGTTTAGGAAATTGAGTTCTTACAACTGAGCTCTACCACACGATCTAGAGTAAGAAGAAATAGTGACAGTCCTAAATGCCCTGTAGCCTCTTGCTTATAAGTGTGTTACACGACACACCAACAAACAAGCCTCTACTAGACACGGCTTGTAGACTCCCTAGAATAGAATTGCTCTGATACCACTATTGTCACGACCCAAACCGATGGGCTGTGACGGGCACCTGGTACCTTACTCAACCGAGTACCAACATAATGTATCTTTTCGTATCATACTATCATAGATAACTGAGCCGGAGAAGCTGGCGTGAAATAGGTAGAATACAACATGTAATACCAACTTATACATAAGACATATGGGCCTCTAAGACAAAAATAACCACTTGCACACTGAACATAGGCCGACAAGGCCATACAATCTTTTGCGTACATGACATCTGTCTACAAGCCTCTAAGGATACATAATTGTCATAAAGGTCGGGACAGAGCCCCACCATACCAAAAAATACACATCTAAATCATACTGATCAAACAAGCAGCTTTGGAGCAAATGGAGTACACCAACATCTTCCTTTGAGTTGATCGCCTACTTGGAGGACTCTCGACATGTCTATCGAGACGTGGGGGCATGAAATGCAGCATCCCCACGCAAAAGGAACGTCAGTACAAATAATGTACCGAGTATGTAAGGAATGAAAATCAGTAAATAATAGACATGAGAGAAACATGGAGTAAAGACTCGACATGCATGTTTGCATAGCTCTGTGAATCATTTCATTTTTATAATGTCATGCATATGTGTATAAATGTCATACCATGCATAGGTATATGTGTTCATAATGTCATCAAGCCTCTCAGGGCATCCCATCATATCATTTCGTCCACTATGGGAAAATCATCAACGTATACCAGCTGATCAGGTGGTGGTGCGTATATAACGTCGTAACTATATATGGCTAAAATCAGAGAGTCAAATTTTATGATCATTATAGCATTATATAGCCCATCTTCAGAGGGCTCGAGGAACAGTTCGAGGTTTGACACCGAGGAACCATATCAAGGATCCCCCACACTCGACCTCGGAGCGATATAAATCATAGACCATCATGGAAAAGCGGGAAATTCCCAAAAGGCACGTGGTTAAGGTTGACCAAGTCTGCAAGAATAGTACAAGTACGTACCGTGACATTAAATGGTTGTAACAGCTGTTTATCTTTGTAATAATTACACATGTACTATGTTGGGATTCTCCCTCCTATATAAAGGGGACCTTTGTCATTTTGTAAGATACATGATATTCAATACAAGAACAAGAACATTCTCTACAATTGTTCCATTGATTTATTGTCTTTCATTTATTGTGTTCATTAAATTGTTCTTCAATTATTGTTTATTATTGATCATAAAGAGGCCATCTTCGAGGCCTTCAATATTGTTGTATCTTCATCGATCGCCCTTTGTCAAGCCCTCAAGCTCGACCTCGAGGCCCTATTTCGACGAAGCTCGAGACCCCGTCTCTTAACTGCTCGATTTGCACAATTCCATTATCCTTTGCTCTTATCTCATTTTTCTTAACTCTCACTATTATTAGAAAGTATCACGTATTTTTAGAACCACAAAATCCTATATAATTGTAATTACCATTTTCACGATAAACAGTTTGGTGTCCACCGTGGGGCTAAAAATAATGTGATTGTTTTAGTGCTGGTTTTCTAAAAATATAAGTTATTCTTTACACTTTTTCTTGTCCAAGAATCTTCAATTTCAGCCAGAAAATGTCTAACTCAGTGAATGCACATGAAAACAACGGTCCAGAGGATCATGGAGAAAATGGCGCAGCTGCTTCAGGTGCCAGTGTACCACCGCAAAACCTTGAAGGGGTACCAGTGCAAATCCCCGTTGATGAAGGCTCACTCAACGCTCAACAATTCGATGTAAGCTCTCATACAGTCAGAAGTGTGCGTGGAGAAGACGGACACGAAGTGCAGAGAACTCACGCTCAAAAAGAAACGGCCCAATTGATTAACCAAAGGCATCTTCAAGAGTTTTTTGACAATCGAGCCAAGAACCACCTCCGAGAAAGAGAATCGAACAGGAATAATGGGCCGGATAATTGGAGAAACCAATGTCCCGCAAGGACCCGTGTTCAAACGGGCCAAAGTGTTCATCACCACGGAAGACCGAACTCAAAGTTATATGCTTGAAAAAACTGTTGTGTTCAGAGAAGAAGATATTAAATCCTTATCACAACCACATAATGATGCACTGGTAATTTCTTTTCTCTTAAACAACATTCAAATTAAACGTGTGCTCGTGGATCTAGGTAGCTCGGCCAATATAATCAGATCGGGGGTAGTGGAGCAGCTCGAACTGCTCGACCAAATCATACCCGATTCTCGAGCCCTCAGTGGGTTTAACATGATGAGCGAATTAACAAGAGGGGAAATAAACCTCACAGTCAATGTCTAGTACAATTCGGGATACCAAGTTTCATTTCATCGAGGGTAACACGAGATTCAATGCCCTTCTTGGGAGGCCATGGATACATAGCATGAGGGCGGTACCATCAACTCTCCATCAGATGTTGAACTTCCCAACTCAAGATGGCGTAAAAATGGTGTACGGAGAGCAACACGAGGCAAAGGAAATGTTCGCAGTGCACGTCATGGCATCGGAGCCCATATACTTCACCTCGGAGGGGTCAGAATATAAACAAGTCCCCGAGGATGATGAAGAAGACTTCCTCACCCCTCGAACCTTCATTGCACCCGAAGAATTGGACACAATAAAATCAAAGGTCGAAGCAAGCTATTTTGATGAAACATCTACCAGATCGAAAGGTATACGTGGGAACGGGATTGACCCCGAACTCAGGAAGAAAGTCATTCAATTCCTTATTAACAACATTGATTGTTTTGCTTGGTCCCACATAAACATTACAAGGATCCCCCCGGGAATAACCACCCATCGGCTAAGCGTCGACCCCAGGTTCAAACGGATGAAGCAAAAATAGAGGCCTCAGTCCGAGGTAAAACATGTGTTCAACAAAGACGAGGTAACCAAACTCCTCAAAATAGGGTCCATCAGGGAAGTAAAATATCCCGAATGGCTGGCCAACGTAGTAGTAGTAGTAGTTCCCAAAAAGGGGAACAAATTAAGTATGTGGGTAGATTATAATGACTTAAATAAAGCATGCCCTAAAGATTCATTCTCGTTGCCCAACATCGATCGCTTAATTGATGCCACGGCCGGCCACGAGATCCTTAACTTTATAACACCTACTCCAGGTACAATCAAATTCAAATGAATCTCGAGGATAAGGAAAAAAATTCATTCATCACGAAGTATGGCACATACTGCTACAATGTGATGCCCTTCGGGCTCAAAAATGCAGGGTCCATGTACTAACGCTTAGTTAATAAGATGTTCGAACGTCAAATAGGTAAATCCATGGAATTTTACATTGGTGACATGCTAGTTAAGTCCTTGCGTGCAGAGGACCACTTGACTCATTTGCAAGAAACTTTGGACATCCTTAGAAGTTACAACATGAAGCTCAACCCCGAGAAATGCGCCTTTGGAGTAGGTTCGGGCAAATTGTTAGGCTTCATGGTATCAAACAGGGGGATTGAAATTAACCCCGACAAAATCAAGGACATCGAAGAAATCACAGTGGTGAATAATGTGAAGGTCGTACAACGATTGACCGGACAGATAGCAGCATTAGGCCGATTCATCTCGAGGTCATCAGATTGGAGCCATCACTTTTTCTCCCTAATCAAAAAGAAAAACAGCTTTGAGTGGACTCCGGAGTGCTTAGCACGCCTTGGAGGAGTTAAAGCGGTATCTCTCAAGCCCGTATATGCTCCACACCCCAAAGGAGGATGAAACGCTATACTTGTACTTAGTAGTGTTCGAGGTAGCGATAAGTGGTATGTTGGTTCTAGATGAGCAAGGTACGCAATTCCCTGTCTACTATGTGGGTAGAACCCTGGGGAATGCTGAAACCAGGTATCTACACTTAGAAAAATTATCTCATGCATTAATAAGTGCATCTCGAAAATTGAAGCCTTATTTTAAATGTCACCGTATATTTAATTTAACAACATATCCTCTTCGAAATATATTGCATATCGAATATCATCCCTGAACGGCTATCAAGTCCCATATTTTGGCAGACTTCATGGCCGACTTTACGCCCGCTCTTGTGCCTGAGGTAGAAAAGAACTTCTACTAAAAATGGCCGCATCATCAGGGGTATGGACCTTATTCACAAACGGTGCCTCGAACGTGAAAGATCCGGGCTCGGCATAGTTTTGAAGCCACCTACGGGTAGCATGATTAGGCAATATGTAAAAACTACAAAGTTGACTTACAACAAAGCCGAGTATGAGGCTATGAGTTCAGGTCTCGAGTTGGCCAAAGGCGTAGGAGTGGAAGTCATAAAAGCAAAATGTGATTCCTTTCTGGTAGTAAATCAGGAAAACAGGAGCTTCGAGGTTCGAGAGGACAGAATGCGGTACCTAGACAAACTTCAAGTCACTTTGTATCGTTGCAAAGAATGGATTCTGGTCCACGTACCTCGAGAGCAAAACAGCGAAGCCGTTGCATTCGTAAACCTGGGGTCATCCGTTGAGGAAGATGACATATTCCTCGGGGCTGTTATTCAGCTATCCAAATCGGTGATTAAAGAAGGCCATGCCGAAATCAACTCCACCAGCCTGATATGGGATTGGAGAAATAAGTACATCGATTATTTGGTAAGTGAGAATCTACCCACAGACCCAAAAGAATCAAGGGCCCTTCGGACCAAAGCAGCTCGATTTTCACTCGACGAGAATGGAACTCTATACAGAAGAACCTTCGATGGGCCCTTAGCAGTATGGTTGGGACCAGGGGACACTGATTACGTGCTCCGAGAAATCCACGAGGGCACCTGCGGAAATAACTCTGGTGCCGATTCCTTAATTCAAAAGGTGATCAAAGCGGGTTCTATTGGGACAGCATGGAAAGGGACATCAAAGAATTCATCCGAAAATGCGACAAGTGTCAAAGATTTGCACTAATGATCCACCAACCTGGTGAACAGCTACATTCAGTCTTATCACCATGGTCATTCATGAAATGGGGAATGGACATAGTCGGTCCCCTACCAACGGCGCCAGGTAAAGATAGATTTATTCTATTTACGACTGACTACTTCTCAAAATGGCTGGAAGCATAGGCCTACGAGAAGACAAGAGAAAAAGAAGTCATCGACTTCATCTGGGATCACATCATGTGCCGATTCGGGATCCCCTCCAAGATAACGTGCGATAACGGGAAGCAGTTCATCGGAGGCAAAGTAACAAAGTTTCTCGAGGATCACAAAATCAAAAGAATCCTATCAAAGCCCTACCATCCATGTGCAAATGGTCAGGCTGAGTCCACAAACAAGAACATCATTCAAAACTTGAAAAAGAAGTTAGAAAATGCAAAAGGGAAATGGAGAGAAATGATGTCCGACGTGCTATGGGCATATCATACAACCTCTAAATCGAGCATAGGAGAGACGTCGTTCTCTTTAGTATAACGTTCTGAGGCCTTGATATCAGTCGAGGTCAGAGAGCCACCTAGGACTCAAACAATGAGTCCATGGCTACGGCCCTCGAACTATTAGATGAGAAACGAGAAGCTTCCCTGGTCCGGATGGCTGCCAAAAACACAGAGTCAAAAGATACTATGACAAGAGAACAAACCTCCGACATTTCTGAATCAGGGACTTAGTCCTAAGGAAAGTCACCCAAAACACTCAAAACCCTAATGAAGGGAAGCTAGGCCCGAGCTGGGAAGGACCATACCGCATCCTCAGAGTAATCGGCAAAGGGTCCTACAAACTCGGCACCATGGAAGGCAAGCAACTTCCAAACCATTGGAACATATCAATTCTCAAACGCTATTATTGCTAAGGTATAACCTTCTCCTTTTCGTTTGGTGCTTCACACTAGTTCTTTATAGGTGTCCAATGAAAGACGCCAAAATATCCTTCGACTTGAAGACCTTGGGTTTTAAAGCATACGTTGCACTCTTTTCCTCCGATCGGGTTTTATCCTGATAAGGTTTTACCGACAAAGTTTTTAACAAGGCAACATCTATATGCTACCTAAGGAGAACTCAGCAAATATTCAAGGCTTCTCTTCAATTAACCTCAAATACCGAGGGGCATCCCCCGGGTAGATCACCTCCTCGAAGAAACTAAAATATTCCAAAGAGGGTCTCGACAGGAGAACGATGTATAGGACCAAAAGGTCGAATGAACCGTGTCCACATAGAATAATCGAACCCTCGATGGTGAAAAAATGTATACTTGTACCACATAATCGAAGGAGAACATTTTATCATCAAAACACTTCACACGTCAAATAAGTTTGCTGTTTTCATAAGAAACGGCCCTAGGGCCAGAAGTTTCCCTAACACTCGGGGAATGACGTCAAAAACTCAAAGCCGTAAGACCTCAGGGCCGAAACCTTTGAGGTCGTAAGCCCTCCACGAGGCACCAGTGTAAGCCCTCCACAAGGCAACACCAACAATATCAACAATGTAATCCCTCCATGAGGCAATACCAAAACTAAGCCCTCAATGAGGCAATATCACATCTATAAGACCTCAACGAGGCATGCTCAAACTTATAAGCCCTCAACGAGGCAACATCAAATTTGTAGGACCGTAAAAAAGGCATAACCCCGACTCGGGGACTGTCCTTGACAGTCGGTTCATCGAGCTATCTGACTTGAAACCGTAAGACCTCAAACTGGCAACTTTAAGTTCATAAGCCCCCCCATGAGGCAATATCAACAGTATAAGCCCTCCATGAGGCAATATCAGCAATGTAAGCCCTCCACGAGGCAATATCAACAATGTAAGCCCTCCACGAGGAAATACCAACATTAAGCGCTCCATGAGGCAACATTGAACTCGTAAGCCCTCAACAAGGCAACGTTAAATCTGCAAGACCTCAACGAAGCATGTTCAAATTCAAAAGCCCTCCACGAGGCACCAATGTAAGACCTCCATGAGGCAACATCAAGTTTATAAGATCTCAATCAACAACAAAAAGTTTGCTATTTTCACAAGGAACATCTCCAAAGCCAAAAACTTTCGATGCCCCGGGGACTGTCATCGACAGTCACCCCACCGAGCCATCAAAAACTCGAACCCATAAGACCTTAGGGCTGGCAACTTCGAGCTCATAAGTCCTCCATGAGGCACCAATGTAAGCCCTCCATGAGGCAATATCAACAATATAAGACCTCAATGAGGCAACATCAAAAAGTTTGCTATATTCACAATAAACGGCTCCAAAGCCAAAAACTTTTGATGTCCTGGGGACTGTCATCGACAATCACCCCATCAAGCCATCAAAAACTCGAAGCCATAAGATCTCAGGGTCGGCAACTTCCAGCTCATAATCCCTCCATGAGGCACCAATGTAAGCCCTCCATGAGGCCATATCAAAATTGTAAGACCTCAAGGAGGGCATGTACAAATTTGTAAGAACTTAAAAAATCATAATCCCGATATCAAAATCAACGCTATATATCGAACTTGTAAGACCCTTAAAAAGGCAGACCCTCAATATAGACACCGAGGCTATCTCACTCGGGGACTAAAAGGCTACGGCCAAACACAATGACCACGGTCATAAGGCTCCGGTCAAACTAACGTGAATCGACGACGTCCGACTGTCGCCATAAAATCACATGCCAAAATTACTTCAAAAATACTTTGAAAAGAACCGATTAAAGGTCGTACCGACCCAGTGCGTAAGAGCCCAAGTCGCCATCCATATCAATGGGCGTACCGACCCAATGCGTAAGAGCCTAGGCACCATCCTAAAGAGCCTCAGAGCCGATTTAAAAAACCTAAGGTTCGATGAGCTAGTGTCGAAACCCGACTCGAGTACTGAGCCCTAAACGGTTAACCATACTAGAGGTCGTACCGACAAAACGTGTAAGATCCCAAGCACCAGCTACACTGAAGGTCGTACCGACCCAACGCGTAAGAGCCCAAGTGCCAGCTACACTAAAGGTCGTACCGACCAAACGCGTAAGAGCCCAAGCGCCAGCTGCACTAAAGGTCGTACCAACCGAATGTGTAAGAGCCTAAGCGCCAGCCATGTTAAAGGTCGTACCGACCTAATGCGTAAGAGCCCACGGGCCAACCTAAAAGGCCTCAGGCCAAGTCATAACCCCAAGGGTTCCATTTCGAAGTCCAATTCATTGGGCTAATTATTGACAAGCATCAAAATCTGTTCCAAGAAACAAGGAAAAAATAGGGAGTAAAGAAAAGCCTTTTGTATATGATAAAGTTTCACAAAGCTTATATACAAAGCTCAAAGCAAGGGACCTTACACAGGGAAAATGAACAAACTAAAACCTAATCTACCGCCAGGGGGTGCCTTCAACATCTCCCTCGGAGGTTATGCCTTCAGCGGCTTGGCCCTCGGACACCAGGTCTTCAACGACCTCTTCCCCCTCGGGGTCTTCGCCTTCATCTTCATCATCTTTTGAGCCACTGCTCGAATCCTCTTCGGAAGCTAGCAAGGCTGATGATTCCTCTTCTAGGGTCTTCACCCTTTCGATCTCAACGGACAAATCGAGGGCCCCTGCGTGTATATCCTCGAGAACCTGCCTCCGATATCTTAATCGGGCATGCTCCATGGCTCAGGCAAGCTCGAGCTCATCCTCTTCGTATGCTTTCCTGGCCTGGGCATTTGCAGCAGTAGCATCGTCTTTGTACGAGGTTATGAGCGCATCGGATTCAGCCTTAATCGAAGATAGCGCGGTGACCGATTCAGATAGAGGTCCTTATACTTACTACTCTCTGCCATTGCATCCCGAAGACGATGCTCAGTCAAGGATAACTTCCATTGGAAGGTATCTCTCTCATAGTTTATCTCGTTCACACATCACTTAAGTCCAAGGATCTCGGCATCCCTGATTCTGAACCCTTCATGTATCAGGGAATTTTTCTACTTAAGCTGCAAAGATCAGCCGAACGTGTTAAGTGCTGAGATCGGGCAGGAATAAGAACAAAACAAACAAAGACTCTACGGATAGTCTTCGAAGATCAGCCGAACGTGTTTTTATGCAGGAGAAAAAGAGAAAAAAAGAAATCGTATATGGGGCCTTTCCTCTTTAGGCCTGCATAAAAACAGAACATAAGCACGAAAAGATAGTATATATTCGGGGGATATCTCTATTGAAGAACTCAGGAATGACAAGAGGAAAGGCCCCACCATGATTTTTAGCTTCCCATGGGCCCCTGGCTAGGTCGCGCCATACACGCTCTGCATACGGGCAGATCGAATCGAGCTAGCAAACCCAGCCCGAGAGATCCTTAACCGCATTTGGGTACCATGCAACAACTGCATCATTAAAGGGAGTTAGTTCGAGGGGAAGTTTGTACGAAGGAAAGTGAAAAAGGCTCAATTGGAGTATTAACTAACGATTCATATTCCATTCCTCAGGAAATGGCATCCTTTCAATCGGAATCATATCCGAGGTCCTAACTCTAACAAAGCGGCTCATCCACCCTATGTCCTTATCTTCATCGATGCAAGCAAAGAAAACCTTCGTGGCACGACGTTGAAGCTTAATCAGACCACCTCGATAAAGTCGGAGACTGTACAGTCTAATCAGGTGGTCGAGGGTAAAAGGCATCTCCTCGACCATATTTGAAAAATGCCTAATTATGAAAATAGTATTGATATCGCCTGCAAAAATAGAGAATCACGGGGTCTATCAATGGCGAGGACGGCTCTACCGGGCCTAGGGTAAATAGATAAGTGTATACACTAAGGAAGCCAGCTTTATGGGTTGTTATGTCTTTCTTCCCCATAGGGAATCTCCACTTGAACCGCATCTCCCCAGCGACAGTCGGCATTCATCTTTTCGATATTTGTTATTAGGCTAATATACCGGGACATGGGTTCACACCGTCCCGGCTTCGAAGAAGGTTTGTTGACCTTATAATTAGAGGTTATTTCATAGGGTCCGGGAATTCATCCCTCAAGACTTGAGGATATCGTTGCCTTTCCCTTAGAGGAACGTGAAAATAAGGAAGCTTTATCATCTCGGGGAATAGTTTTGGAGGCATTCGTAATTTTTACTGAAAGGTTCCAAAGGAAACGAGAGAAAGTTGATTGAGAAAAGGATACACGAGATATGTGATGAGATCTCTTTTTAAGAGGTTGGAAGGAGTAATGGGAGATAAGGGGCAGAAGAAGGAGTACTTATAGGGGTCAACCGTGCGCGTTGGGAAAAGTTAAAAGACAGCCAACCGCCATAATCAATTGGAGTCTTTTCAAGAACTATGTGAATGTGGATTTTAGGCATCTCTCCTATCACATCAGTCACTTACATGACATGACTAACATGGTGATTGAGGCATTAAAAGCTGATGAATTCAAATTGTTTCTTGTCTTTTCATTCCAAGAAATGTGGGGACTATCTGTATACGGTTAAAATCGGAGAGTCCGATTTTATGATCATTATAGCATTCTGTAGCCCATCTTCTGAGGGATCGAGGCACAATTTGAGGTCCGACACTGAGGAAGCATATCGAGGATCCCCCAAACTCGACCTCGGATCGGTAAAAATCGGAGACCATCACAGAAAAACGGGAAATTCCCAAAAGGCATGTGGTTAAGGCTGACCAAGTCTGCAAGAATAGTATAAGTACGTACAGTGACATTAAATGGTTGTACCAGCTGTTTATCTTTGTAATAATTACACATGTACTATCTTGGGATTCCCCCTCCTATATAAAGGGGACCTTTGCCATTTTGTAAGATACATGATATTCAATACAAGAACAAAAATATTCTCTGCTCTTTAACTCAAACATTCTCTACAATTGCCCATTGATTTATTGCCTTTCATTATTGTGTTCATTAAATTGTTCTTCATTTATTGTTCATTATTGATCATAAAGAGGCCATCTTCGAAGCTTTTAATACTGTTGTATCTTCATAGATCATCCTCTGTCAAGCCCTCGAGCTCGACCTAGAGGCCCTATTTCGACCAAGCTCGAGACCCCGTCTCTTAACTGCTCGGTTTGCACAATTCCATTATCCTTTGCTCTTATCTCATTTTTCTTAACTCTCACTTAGCATCTATTTCCTAAAAAACTAGTATTATAATGAATCACGTATTTTTAGAATCACAAAATCAGATATAATTGTAATTACCATTTTCACGGTAAACAGTAACCTTTTCCCATATCCCATATACATATACATACATAGATACGCGTATATAATGCCATCTGGTCATGGGTCAAAGTAAATGAATGAAATGCATGAGAAGTACGTCAATAAAATCTCTCGGAGTGTCATAAGACCATTATGCCTTTGATTAATATCATGAAATAAATTTTATAAACTTATGTATTTTCTAAGACCCATGAACAAATGATAGAATAATATGACACATAGAGAATCAAGATTATAAGCATCTTTAGTATTTCTATGAATAGAGTCATTTATGGAATTGTGCATTTTCTCATTTCGTTTGTGTCATATAGATCATGCCAAAAGAAAGAAGGGATAGCCTTAACATACTTGAGCCGATTCTCTTGAAAATCCTTCTAACACACGTCAATTGCGACAAAATGAAATGGCGAATCGAAGTAGGGAAAAATTCGTATGATATTCTTGAGAAAGATTGCACCGTACTTCCCTTAAATTTGAAAAATCTCACGTTGCTGCTCCGATCATTGCAAATCACACATACAATCTCTCTGCAACGTGATGCTTCATCTTCTAATCTTAAGGGGGGAGGGTAAGAGAACATTATCTTGCATTGTTAAGGTGAATGTATTTTGGCAATTCACGTGTAGAAGGCTAAAGAAAATATTAATCCTTATCATGCTCTAATAGTGTAACACCTTTCTACATCTTGTATGAGTCACTTAGTGAATTTTCTTAACAAATTCATGGGCGTCCACGTTAAAGGTAAGATCCCTCAAACTTATCCAATTCTAATTAATTGATAATTTATTAATATCCCACTAATCAATAATTAACCATTTTTCCCACATAATTAAGAATTATCTCAAATTACTTAAAATGCTACTTACTTTTAACACACCTTATACATCTTACTATTATGGTCATGTGGTACCTTGTATGGCACTAGTCCATAAATATCGGGTATATTAGATCGGGTCGTATTTATCCCAACATGTTAAACTTTGAAGTAGCATAATGCTTATAATCTCAAAATAATTTCATTCTCGAACTTACGTCGATTAGCTTACGACGAAATTTTAACATACAAAAATACGGGATGTACCATCTCATTTTCGAGCTTCTATCAATTTACTTATGACGTATTTTCACGTACGAAACATGGGTTGTAACAATGTTTTCTCCAAATAATGCACACATCGTGATAGTGTCCATTAGGATTATGAAAATTCCGGTGGACTTTGGACAAGGCTTGCCTTAGCGGGTTATCATGTGGACAGCGTTCTAACCCATACTAGCTTTGGACATGATGCATGAACAGTTGATATTAGAGTAAGGTTTCTAGAAGAGTCTAGATCGGTACCCTCAAGCGGACAACGTGAGAAGGAAAGGCACGGAACCATCGAATGCACCGTTGATCGACTAGTTTTACCGCAAATAAGCCTTTCCAAATTTAAATGGTGATTTTGGAAGAGCGTGGACACTCATCAAGTGCCGCTATGGTATTTAATTGGGCACGAGTGGAATATTATGTGGAGCATGTTTAATGTAATGATAAACAACACGTTTTCAAATATTTTCCATGATGAAAATAATAAATGCAGTATTAAAATGAAACGTAAAAGACATAAAAAGAAAGTAAAACAAGAAGAAGTTAGTTCGTGCAATGTGGAAATTATAATAAAATAAGGAAGGGATTAAGGGTGGGGAAAGACATGATGTAGCAATTTAAAAGGTGACTTGGAGCAAAAAGGTACAACTAGAAAAAGGAATATGCATGTTAGAGCCAATTTTGAGCAGAGAAGGGAAGGGATTTGCATATTAATATGAATTCAAATAAAGGGACAATAGGGGAAGGGTGTGCGGGCAGCATATAAGGGAAATAGGAGTGGGATATCCATGTTGTAGAAAAAATAATAAAAGGGAAGCACGTTTATCAGAGAAGACTAATTCATATAAACCAAATTTGCTATGAGCCTACATATCCCCCAGCAGAGTCGCCATGCTGTCACGTCCCTTTTTCTCGTGAAATCGGGTTCCGACGTGTGACAACTCTTTTAATGAAGGTATTAAAAGAGAGTCGCCACCTAACGGTTTAAGGTGCGTTAGGGAACCTATTTTCATATGACTCAAGTTTGACCAGTTTGCATCACCAAAGATCGGGTAAGGGCTCAAAATTACCTCGAAAAGAAGGTGTTAGGCACTCTTCGGGGTCCATAACTGTGGGTCCCGAACAAACTTGAATTATATCAATTAGTCAAATAAGCAAAGACAGAGAAAAGCAAGAATTTTGGGAAGTTTTATTATCAAAAGACTTTGAACAAATACAAACATTTGATCCAAAGATAAATATGAATTAGATGGGGGGTCCTAAGATTTTTAGCCAAAAGGATCACCCCATACAACATAAATAATACTTTGTAACTCCCTCGAGATGGGGTGTTACTCGTATTATTCAGCGGGCACAGACTATCATCTCCTTCTACCTAATTACTATCTTTAAGTTATTACCTAAAGAGCACTAGTTGGTTCTAAATCGTGCCTTATGTGTGCACTACTCGTCCCATACATGTGGTCCTGGAGGCATTTTGACCTCTATTTTAGGTGGTTCTAGACTTGGCTTAAGCTGCTTAGAAAATGTTAAAACTAGGCGACAATTCAAAACAGATAGGACTTCAATTAAATTCAATCAAGGGCTCAAGTTAGCCTTCTCAATTAGACAACAAAGGCACGCAAACAGATTTCTATGTAGGATATTAGGCAGTTTTAGAATTGAGGGATATTGCAGTCGCTAAACTCTATAGACATGGTTTCTATATGATCCGATTCAGATTTGCAGGTCATTTTTAGACCTATGATTTCTGAATTGCCAGTTTGTAAGTGCCAAATGCTGCTGAGTCGCTTATTAAAAATTATAAGTTAATAGACCTATAGGCATGATCTCTAAATGGTGTGCACAATAAGGGACAGTGAAACTTATTGGAAGTGCTCAAAATTTCTTATGCCTCCTAATAATCGCGTGGATAAATAATAAACAGCGTTTGAAGATCGAGTAGTGATGTCCTATAGGCATGATTTCCAAAGATTAGTGATTGGAACAGATTTTATACATTTAGCTCTTATGGCATGCTTTCTAGATGAACGAAGCGAATTAATTAGTTGAAATTCTATATGCATGGTATCTAATGAACATGGTGTGGATTAAAGAGTAGTTGTTAGCAATTATTTCATATAGGCATGCTGTCTAGTGACACATAGTAGTAGACATGGGAATAAATAGAGCACTCATTCTTTGACAGTACACCAATTATGTATGTGTGTGATTGCCTTAATAACATGATCTATAATAGTGCACAAAGAGATTTAAGTGACACATATAACAGGTTGGACAACAAATAGTTCACACAGATCCTATAAACATGCTTTCTACCCTTCTCATGCAAGTATTAGGAGATACCCATTTTCCAATTTCACTATTACCCCAATTGTTATTACAGAATTATTAGAGACCCAATTACGAATGAATTACAAAGTGGTATAAGTGATAACAGTAGGCCCAAGATAGGCCCAACGAGATACCCAGCACTGCCAGGCCTTCAACTAAACATTTTCTCCCCCCATTACAACACCCGGATCTCAACATAGTCCATAAACCATAGGAGAAGTCAAACCAAACCAACAACCATAGTTTGATCATAGGATCCAGAAACATATCACTTACACAAATCAATTTGCACATTCAATGGACAGAACAGAGTAGTAAAGAAAATGACCAAAGAACCTCAAGCCCTAGTGTGTCAGAGTTCACAAGGGTCTCAAAATGGACCCCGAGCAGTGCTCACACTAGGGAGGAATAGAGAAAGCTTTAGTGGCCTTGGCTTTCAGCCGGCCGAGAGTTATAGGTTCAGAGTAGGGTAAATAACTAATGAGAGTGAAAAATAATGATCAAGTGGTAGAGTTCGAAGAAGTGCATTTGCATTTTTAGAAACAGGAATTGCAGAGTTGATCACACAATGAACATATCAGTAAAGAGGGTAAACAAACTTAAAAGACAGGTTGATATCACAATTCACACTTAGCATATTGGGGCAGAGAATATTTTGTAGGAAGCAAGGGGGTTGTGACTTCTAGGATTACAGAAACTAACAAGCAAAAGTGCATTATGCCAAATAAGATAAAAGTAGAACACTAACTTAACACATTCAAAGCCTAAGGGGTAAAATTATGTTTAACACAAGAAGTTAATCATACCAACTCACATCAACAAGGCAAAATATAGTCAAATGTTATAGGGAAACACAAGTTAAGAAACTATTCTAAAAGGCCCCAACTAATCACTAAGGAATACATAATTGGGCAAGATAAAGACATACCGAGTGATAAAAATGATCATTGGAGCAAGTCATAGCCAGAGTGAAGGTCTTAATTAGGACATATTATAGATACAAATCAATCACTCTTGAGACCCATGACAAAGCAGGAAACAAACTGGTGTCATATAGCCAATGTAAACATTCGAAGTACCAATGCATTAAGCTAAACGAACTTCAAACAATTTAAATTGTTCAAGTTAAACATAAACACATTTTAGAACTGACAGTTTAGGCATAAGCAAATGCTAGAGAGGTTCATATCACAAATAGATTCAATACTAGTAGGGTTGCACATAAAGCTAATCTAGAATGACATTAAGTTATGCAATTTCAAAGGTATGAATATGCTAATAATGAAAACAAGCAAATGAATATGGAAAAGGCTAAAGAAATCACCAATTACTGATTTACATGTAGACAAACAAGAAGAACAGACTCCACAACACTTTGAATGTCAACAAAGAGTAGTATTGTAACGACCCGACCGGTCGTTTTGAGCTCTAGTGCGTCGTTCAGTGGTTTGAGGTTGTGATCAACTTCGTTTCAGGTATTATGACTTGTAGGTGTGGTCGGAATTGAATTTCTGAAAGTTTAGAGTTGATTTGGAAAGAAAATTCTCATTTTAGAAGCCTTAAGTTGGTAGAGTCAACTAAGATTGGAATTTGAAGTAAACAACCTCCGAATCAGGATTTGAAGGTTCCAGCAGGTTAGTATGATAATTTCGGACTTGGGCGTATGTCTGGATCGGGTTTTGGATAAACCGGGAGCTTTTCGGTGCATATTGTGGAAGTTATCATTTTAGAAGAATTTCATAAATTTGGGCTTGAAGTGCATTTTAGAGTTATTGATGTTCGTTTGGGATTCTGAGTCTGAGAATAGCTCCATGTGGTGATTTTGGAGTTGGGAGCGCGATTGGAAATGAATTTAGATGTCCGTAGGTCATTTTGAAGTCATTTGGCTAAAGATAGAAAATTTGAAGGTTTTTGAGAAATCCGACCGGAAGGAATATTTTGATATCAGGGTTGGAATGCGATTCCGGAATTTGGATCAAGTCCGTAATGTCGAATATGACTTGTGTGCAAAAGTTGAGGTCAATCGGACGTGATTTGATAGGTTTCGGCATCGGATGTGGAAGTTTGAAATTTCAAAGTTTATAAAGTTTGGATTTGGGTGCGGTTCATGGTTTCGATGTTGTTTGATGTGATTTCAAGGCTCGACTAAGTTCGAATGAGGTATTAGGACTGATTTGTGTGATTGGACGGGGTCCCGGGGCCTCAGGTGTGTTTCGAGGTGATTTCGGACCATTTTTTCCCTATTTGATGTTGTTGTTTGCTGGTGTCACTAGTAAGCTATGCGATCGCGGAGAAGGAATTTGAGGGGCTGGAATTTTGTCTTGTGTGATCACAGTGGTAGTTGTGTGATCGTATAGTAGGAAAAATTGAGGCTGCGGGGAATTGCCATGTGCGACCGCAGATGTTGTGGTGCGATCGCACAAAGGTGTGCTTGGGGGCTTCTGGGGCTTGGCATGTGCGAACGCAGGAGAGGGCATGCGAACGCACATGAGGAATTGTGGATCCAGAAGTTTTGGCCTATGCGATCGCATAGGCTTTCATGCGATCGCACATGGGGGGTCAGAACTAGGCAGAGCAGTGTTTTAAAAACGGGTTCTTGGCTCATTTCTTCTATTTTTCATCTTGGCATGGCGATTTTGGGAGGCTTCAAAGGGGGATTTTCATCATGCAATAAAAGGTAAGCAAATTCCTCCCGTTTTTAAGATTTATACAAGTTATATGCATGGATTAAACATGAAAATTGTGGAAAAATTTGGAAAATATTGAAGAAACCCAAAAAATGATAATTTGGATTTTTAGCCACGAATTTGAGAATGGAATTTAGAGTAAATTGTATATTTGAACTACTGGAGCTATTAGTAGAATATATCTTCGAGAAATTTTAGATTTCGGGCACGTGGGCCCGAGGGCATTTTGGTCATTTCACTGAGCGGAGTTGGGAAATTATATAATTTGGAATTGTTGCAAGTACTAGAATATATTTTCATTGGTTTGTCGTTGTTTGGATAATTTCGGAGCGTTGTGCAATGATTTGAGTCGCCAGAAGGGCTTGGAGGCCGGTTATGGAATTTCGGAGCGAGGTAAGTCTCCTTTCTAACTTTGTGAGGGGGAATTGTCCCCTAGGTGAATTAATTAAGTATATGCTATTATCTTCAGGGGCTACGTACGCACGAGGTGACGGGAGTCCGTGCGTAGCTACTATTATGCCTTGTTCGGGTAGTCTAGGACCCACTAGCATGCCTTACGTGTTGTACCTGTGATCCTGCCTGTAATATTAAACTGCCAATATAATTGAAATCGTAAATGAATATCTAAAAGAAGACTAGAGTTCATTTGTTAATCACCTAGAAAGATGATTGATTCCTCCGTGGACAATTGTATACCTAGTAGGGTTATATTATGGAATATCATTAAACTTAGCAAATGAGCTTCAAAACAATGATTTAAGGGCTATATTTCATGTCCCTTTAAAAACAATTTTACCATTTTCCTGAGAAAACTACTTTCTTGATAAAATGGGGACTTATTGTGTGGACATGTGTAGCTTCGGGTGCCTGAGTGGCATGTATGATTCGCGAGCAGGATGACCTTGTATTTGTGTGTATTCATATGAGCACCTGAGTCGCAGGTATGATTCGCGAACAGGCTAGCTTTATTATTTTATGTATAACCGCGTCGCATGATCGATTCGCGAGCAGGGAAGATAGATGCATCTATGGTTCGAGCCATTCGACCCTCGACAGTGAACAATTATTATTGTTGGTCTGTGTCGTTCGACCCTCGGCATTGCTTGTGCATGATATTTACTGCGTAGTTGCTATGATTTGTGCCTGATTACTGGCCTAGAATTTTAAGTTGTCAACTGAAATGACAGAGATTTAAAGTTATTAAAGATTTTTGGAAGAAGTTGTTCCTTCCCGTTGATTAAATTGTTATTTGGTTAAATCACCCATGATGATTAATTGTTATTAATATGACGAAGGATTTAAGTGTTAAATGTGGAAAGAGTTGATAATAATTATTCCCGATTTTAATAAATTGCGTAGGACATTCATGCTTAGTGTTACACTCGAATATTCTAAATTGACTTTTAGCAAGTGTCTAATTTGACCTCTCGTCACTACCTCTTTGAGGTTAGGCGGGTGACTTACTGAGTACATGTTATTTTTTTACTCATGCTACACTTGTTGTGCATCTTATTGCACAGGAACTTTCATAGCAATGTGGAGGATTCGGAGACTTAGGCGAGGTACATCATCCGGAGGCGATCCGCAGCTGATAGAGTCTCCCTCGTACTGTATTTATTTTCATTTTAAATTCCCTTGTCCAATTTGTATTTCGGATAGGCTTTGTGATGATTGTATAAATTCTTAGAAATTGCTTATGTACTTGTGACACCGGGTTCGGAGATGTGTTGGGATATATTTGCTAAAGTGTAATATTTAAACTATTGTTTTGCTTAACAGATTTTTATTTAGTTAATATGCAATAAAGTGCAAGGAAATGTTTTTCATAAATGTTTTAAACCGGAAATTATTTCGATTAATTAATGATTGGCTTGCCTGACAATGATGTCCGGCGCCATCACGATCTTATGGATTTTGGGTCGTGACAAGTATAACCCAGGACCTTAGTGCGTCAAGTTCCCAAGGGCTTCAATGGAGTCCAGGGCAGTGCTCACACCAAGGAAGGTCGAAAATAGAATTCTGGTGGCCTTGGCTTTCAACCGGCCAAGACACAAAGTAGAACAAGAGAATAAGAGAATAGCAGAATGAAAACCTTCAGCTTTTTTAGTGAAAACTTAACGATTAAAGTCTGTCCAAAAAGGGAATGGGGGAGGGGTTTATATAGTGGTAAAATCAGCACATAAATAAGGAAATACATTCAATCAAACATAAAAAGGAAATAAGAACACACACCAATTAATTTAGAATCGGATTAGGAGAAGAAACTGGTAAACCCTAGTTTGACTAGGATCAACAATTAGCCGGAGATCTAGGGAATCTAAACCTCAGAACCTTGCTATGATCGTGTAAGGAAGGAATATCATCCAAATCTTGAAGAATAAGGCAGATTTCCTTTTGTTCAAAGATGAATACTTGTCAAAATTGGGCGAGTACTAAGTAACATCGTGTTTAACAAGTAATAACGGTATAATCCGAAAAAGGTAAATAAATCGTGGTAAAAATCCATGGATGAACTAGATTCAGGGAAGGCTTGGGGTGGAGGCTAGAGTTTGGGAGGTGAGGGAGAAGGTTCGAGAGGATTTGAGGGGCAGCCAGTTTTGAAAATGGGTTAGGGTTGTGGGGTTATAGGAGAGGTGGGGGATTATTATGGGCCATTGATCATTTGAGATCAACGGCCAAGATCGAAATTGGAGTGGGGCAGGTCATTTAAAAAGGGTTGCGAACGGGTTCATTAAAGGGTTGGCTGGTTTGGGCTGCTAAGAGGGGAGAGGGTGTGGGCTTAGGATTTGTACCAAATTGGTCCAAATTAGCCTAGAATTGGGCTAATTTTTAAATAGGAGATTAAATGGGAAATAATTTAATAAAAATAATTAAATAACTGTATAAAAATTATATTTATGCAAACTAATACTTTAAAATAATAGTAGAATATTACAAAAAATGAAACATATTATTTTGACCCTGAATAAAATGACAAATACAAAATATAAGCTATGCCTACATGATTATGCAAATAGCTTAAAATACTATTGTAATAAAGCAAAAATCATGTATTATGGATGCAAATAATAATTTTATGTACTTAAGTCATCACAAAATAATTTAAAGAATAATTATTAGGTATTTATATAATTAAAAAATGTAGAAAGAAATTGATTTTTGGGCTTTAAAAATTGTGGAAAATTAAATGCTTGTAAACTAAATAATGACACAAAATGATACTTCGAAAAATATATATATACTGTTTGAGAAAATATGAGGTAAAAATTGGGTATCAACAATACCCTTCTTCACTTTGCTTCTTTTAGTTGTTGAAACTTCTATCTACCTTCTGATTCTCTCGTTGCTTTTTACCATAAGGGTGGATAGATATTCATGTTTTAAGGCTCCTTATCAAGAGAAGCTTACACGTCTTAGTACACACGTGATCTGCTGAAGACCTTACATTTACTCATCATAAGCATCATGCATAATCGAGTTCATCTGACTCAAATCTTCCACAACCACATGCAATCTCTTGCCAGCTGTCTTTCTGGAATTAGGTATTGTTGTGTTACGAATAAAATAGAGTTTAGGAGTTTGAATTCTTACAACGGATCTCTACCACACGATCTAGAGTAAGAAGAAAGAGCGACAGTCGTAAATGCCCTGTAGCCTCCTGCTTACAAGTGTGGTGCACTACACACCCATAAACAAGACTCTACTAGACACGGCTTGTACATTCCCTAGGATTGAACTGCTCTAATACCACTTTTGTCACGACCCAAACCAATGGGCCACGACGGGTACCCGGTGCCTTACTCAATCGAGTACCAACGTAACATATCTTTCTTTTTGTACTATCATTGAAAAATGGGCCAAATGGGCCGTCATGACCTAACCTGAATAAACATAAGGGAATACTCAATATAGGACGACCCAAGATGATATAAAAACTGTGTCATGTGACATACGGGCCTATAAGTCCAAAATGAACACTCGTACACTGAACATATGCCGACAAGGCCATACTATCTTTCATATACATGACATATGTCTACAAGCCTCTAAGAGTAGATCCATACCATAAAGGTCGGGACAGGGCCCCGCCATACTAATCAATACATGTCCAAATCATACTGACCAAATAAATAACGCCGGAGCAAATAGAGCGCACCAACACCTTCCACTGAGCTGATAGCCTACTTGGAAGACTCTCGACCTGTCTATCGAGACAAGCGGGCACGAAACGCAGCGTCCCCAGGCAAAAGGGGCGTCAGTACAAATAATGTACTGAGTATGTAAGGAATAAAAATTAGTAAATAATAGACACGAGGGAAACATGGAGTAATAGACTCGACATGTAAGTTTGAATAGCTCTATGAATCATTTAATATTTAAAATATCATACATATGCGTATAAATGTCATACCATGCATAGGTATATGCGTTCATAACATCATCAAGCATCTGAGGGCATCCCATCATATCATCTCGGTCACTGTGGGTATCCCATCTGAGGTATATGCGTTCATAACATCATCAAGCATCTGAGGGCATCCCATCATATCATCTGGTGATATAACTTCGTAACTTTTTCCATATCCCATATACATATATACACACATACACACATACATATATATATATATATATATATAATGCTATCTTGTAATCGGTCAATGTTCATATATAAATGAATGAAATGCATACGTTAATAAGATCAATATACCTTTCGGATAAACTTTATCAACTACGTATTATTCTGAGACCCATGAACAGAAGATATAATAATATGTCACATGGGGAATCAAGAATATAGACACTCCTAGTACTTCTATGAATAGAGTCATTTATGAAAGTTGTGTATTTGCTCGTTCCATTTGTATCATTTGGATCATGCCAAAAAGAAAGAAGGGTTAGCCTTAACATACCCGAGTTGATTCTCTTGACAATCCCTCTAACATCCGTCTTTTACGAAAAACGTGTAACAGCGGATTGAAGTAGAAAAACATTCATATGATATTCTTGAGAAAGTTTGCACTGTATTCCTTAAAATTGCAAAATCTCATGCTATATTGTGTTATGAAATTTCAAATGAGCTATCAAGCTCCGTTCATTAGCATGGCCCTCATGTACAATGTTGTGAGATTTTCTTAAAATGGTTAGCTCCTCCAATAATGATTTAATGAAATTTCTCAAAATGGTTGGTCTCTTTTGTGGGCCCCACATGCTAGATGACTAAGCCACATACTCCTCTAAATGTGCCACCTATATGTGAACTTTAAGAGTCAAATAGTTTGGCTTTGTTGGCTGCCACATTAAGGAATCCCTTGGTCTTATCCAAGGTTCTTAATTAATCATCCACTAATTCTTAATTAATTGTTTATCTCCCACTAAAATCAATAATTACCCGATTATCCACATAATTAAGAATTATCTCAAATTACTTATAATACTACTCACTTTTAACACACTTTATACATCTTACTATCATGGTCATGTAGTACATTGTATGGCATTAGTCCATAAATATGGGTATTGTAGCTTGGACCGTATTTTATCTCAAATTGTCAAACTTCAACGAAATTCATTTTCTTCGATTTGCTTACTCTCTCACCTTCACGAATTTACTTATCACTTGTTTGAAATAGCATAATGCTTATAATCTCAAAATAATCTCATTCTCGAACTTATGTCAATTAACTTACAAGAAACTTTAACATACGAAAATGTGGGATGTAAACATGGATGTGTATCAACTGGGCTTCCAGGAGTTCATGGGTTTTATGCTATAGTTCATGGATTCTATGACCCAGTGTGGTTTATTTCCAGCAAACCCAGCCACATTTCAGGCGGGAGAAGGAGCACAGAACCCTACTGCTTAGGCCCCTGGTCATGCAATCGCTATATATCATACCCCGGGCACACTACCCGTGGGCAAAGCCCAGCCAGTTACAGTAGTTGTACCTGATCCTAGACTAGCTGCGACCGACGAGCCGTAGAAGCTGCTAGATAGATGGACCAGGCTTCACCATCCTGTCTTCGGGGGTGAGCAACTGTTGATACCCATTTTTTCCTCAAATTATTTTTAAATTTGCATATATATACCTTCAAAATCAAGTTCCATAACAATTGGTATTTTTCCACAATTTTCTCATATTTTTATAAATCTATTCCTAATTTATCCAGTATTTTTATCCCTAATAATTAATTGTAAATTTTAATACAAATGATTTCAAAGACATTTCTTGACTTAATATATTATTTTTAATCCTATTGAGCCAAATTATTTCACAATTAGCCAGATTGGCACTCTTTGGCTATAATTGCAATACCTTTGCAATTATAGCCTAATCATATGTTTTATGCTATTTTGGCCCAATAATTAGTTATTTTATATTTTAAATACTAATTAATCATGTTACTTTAATTTTATTAAGCATTAATTTTATTTTTATAATTATCAGCTATTTTTATAAATTATTTATCTATTTTTATGGGGTATTTAACAAATAGCCATTTTTTCATTTCAATTCTAACCTATTAAAACCAGCCCAAACCCCAATTAAAATGACCCAAGCCCAAACCTCTACCTAACCCGGCCTAGGTCCTCTTAAATCCTGGTTGTTGATCATTTTGATCAACGACTCAGATTACCCCTTTCCTTAGTTAATCCTAAATGACCTACCCAAACCCTCATTTCCCCTTCATTCTATCGTTGCACTCCGCTGTCCTCTCCTCTCATCTCTCTCAACTCTCTCATCTCTTGACTCCCTCTGCTAAACCTATCCCCTTCTACGACCGTTGCTTTGCCGGTAACCATGGTGGTCTCACTACCACCCCCAGCCTATGGCTCTCCTCCTACACCGGATTGATGTTGTCCTGAGGTTTTCAAGGGAACCAGAGACGGTTCACTTACCTCCCATGATCTCACATGCCGTTCTCCAGCCGTCCATGGCCATCCGAGTAAGATTCTGTTATTTCCGGCTAGCACTAGTGGTTTCTAAGCTGTTTCTCCTTCTCTTTGGGTTGTCTCTATGAAACCCTAACTATCAGTCTCTGATTTTCATAGATCTATAACAGATCTTGGCTTATTCCGAGCTATTTTTTGTGTTTTCAAAAGGTTTTCCGATTTTCATAAAGTGACTCTTCACCTTCTAACTAGGGTTTTCAAACCTTTTTTAAAAAATGATTAACCTTTATATTTTAAGTATTATCTTATGACTTTTATTATGTTTAAGCTTTATTCGAGCCTTTTCCTTTTGTGTCTGAGTTATTTCGTTAAAAATCATAAAGTCTTAGCTTTCACCTATGGCTCTGAGTTTGTTTACAACGATGTGTTCGTTTGTTCTATTGTGTTCACTCTGTTCTCTTTATTATTCTGTGATTTCGTGATGTTTTACCCCATATTGCTTGTTAGGGTTTCTGGTTTCTATTACCATGCTTAATCTGTGATTCATCTCTATTCATTGTTTATCGATACCTCTAAATCTTCGCCTTTCCTATTCGTATTTTTCTTATTTAGTGATTCATGTCATTGTCCTATGTAAACCCCTAATTCCGTGTGATTTTACCCTTTTTTAATCACTAGGGTTTCTGACTCTCTCCTATTATGTGTTTACTTTGTATAACCTATGATGATTCTTAAATCAGTTAATTTCTTGTGATTGATTTCCTTTAATTGATTTCCAGTGATAATCTTTACGACTATTAGTTATTTCTTGCTTTATTACTATCAATTGATCCTAACAGTAGTGTTTTAATGAACCTTCCCCCAATTCCCTACTCTGTGCTTACTATGTATGAATCTTTCCTTATTCGCTTCCTTTCCTTACTTGTAACCTTTTCCTACCGTTGGAGAGTTAACTCCCTTAATTAAGGAAGTACCCATACTATTCTTAAACTGATTGATTCTGATTCCTTTAATTGCTGCCTGACTTTGATCTACACCTTATTTACTACTGTTTTCAAGGCTATATATACCCAAGCCTCTTATTTTCCAAAGACATGATTTGATCTGTTCAATTCTCTCTCTCGCAAATAAAAAAAACTCTCTGCTCTCTTCTGTGCTAGCTACTGCTATTCTAAGTTAGCCGGCTGCAAGCCAAGGCTAACTATTGTTCATCTCCTACTTCCTGTTTGTGTTACTACTTCCTTCACTTCACTGGTATGTTCTAATTTAGATTTCAGTCCTCAAACCAACATGTTTCTATCACTGTTGTAATTCAGTGTTTTTCTAATTTGCTTTTACTTACTATTCAACATGTATCTAGGATCCTGAAACCCCCCCTCCTACATATTAAGTTAGGCTTTACTTGACCAGCATGTTTATGTATACCTAGCATCTGCTTCTTACGTGAATCTTCATGCCTATGACTAGTACATTAGTTTAATCATGGTCTTAGTTGTTTTGGTGTTAATTTAACCTAGTACTCTATTATACCCCTAATCCTCTGAACCCTTAGGAGCTTCTGATTGTATGCCTATATGTGTGTCTTCCTGCTACATGTTTGCCCTCACATGCTCTGTATTTGTCCCTCAAATCCCATTACCCCTGTTTGTGATTGTTGGACTATCCTTGGTCCTTTGTGTGATGCTGAACTTCTATTCCAATCAAATTTCCCTCTTCAAAACTGTTTTCTTACTTAAACCCTTTTAAAAAATAAAAAGCACTCTCACATATACTCTTAGAAGTCTAGGTTCTGCCCCTTCTGTGTGAGCATTGCCTTGGGACCCTTGAGCTCCCTCTGAACTTTGACACACAGAGGCTGGCCATTCCACACTGCACTTACTCTATTTTGGCTATGAAATCTGGGTGTGAGCACTGCCCGAGAGCCCTTTAGGTCCTTAGGGAACTCTAACACACCCGGATTATGAGAAGGCTGTGAAATAACACCTGGCATTGGAGACTTGGAGACTTGAGCCTATTATGTAGGCTCTCTATAGTTAACTTCTTATTTTACTTCTATTTCAGTTGTGTAATTCGTATTCAATGGTCTGTAATAATTATTTGTAAATAACTCTAGGATCGGATAGTGAAAATGGATGGGTAATATGCATGATTAACGGTGGAAACCATGCCTCTAGGTTTATTTTCTCTATGTGCAATGGCAGCCATGTTTAGGTACACCATGACATGCTTAGATATCATGCCACTTAGGATTTATGTGTATTCGACATCTCCACGCTTAGAAATCCTGCATATAGGATAAATAATTACAATAAAATAAGCTGCTATTACGTGATTCTGCCCATGTTCTGAAATTTCGCTAAAACTACTGTCTTAGGATAAATAAGCTATAATTATGTCTCATCATGCTGTACACGTAGAAATCCTGTTCTAGGTGAACAACCAATAAAAATCTGTCACCTATGCTATTCGTGAAATTGTGCATAATGCTATGATTCTATGTGTATTTAAGAATCATGTTTAAGTTATTATGCATCATGCTGCATTAGATATCATGCTATAGGATCGTATATTTTTAATTGCATTTAGTTTAAACACAGAACAGTCCCCTGTTCTCAGCAACTGGTAATTAGTCTTTGTACATCTTCACACCTAGAATCACATGTTATTAGCTATAAACAACCTAGGGTCATTAACAAATTTGAATAATTGTTGCATGTTATCCAACACTTAGGCAAGCCTTAGGTAATTAACTTAAGAAAGATAAAATCAGAACTGTCTTTGTGATCATGTTTAATTGTCAGCATGCTTAAAACCATTAGGCAAGCCTGATTAAGAATTCCTCTCTGAGTTATGCAATAATCTGTCTTTGTGTTATCACCTAGATACCATGCTTTAGGATTCTGAATTAATATGGACCTTAATTGTGTATGGGACATGTTGCTTACGTGTACTATGTGTGGAGGAATATCTGAGCCTTTATTTGTTTTCTATGCTTTCCTTTATCTACAGTCCTACTTGTTTTGTTATCTGTCGCCTTAGAAGTTTACCTTTAAAACCTGAGGGTCTGCCTAGAACCTCCTTGAGGATAGGAGTCCTAATTTCCTCCGGGACTGATAGGAAGGGACGGGTAACAACATGCAACAGAGGTCGAAACCAACACTCATTTTAATAACCTTACGGGGTGGGAAGGGTAGAATATGGATATGATGACCGGTGCGTTAATACCACGTGTAGCCCCTCTTCGAGGAGTGACTACTGGTTATTGCATTGATGTGATCCATATTATTATAAACCTAGGATACCTTTTATATGCTAGCTCGTAATTCCTTTTCAAAAGCTAATCTTCTTTACTGTTTTCTTTAAAACATCTGCATGCTTAAGACTTAAATCCCCTTTATTTGAGCCTTTACTTGTTATTTGCTAATTGTACAAATTTACGAAACCATTTGGCCGGGAACCACACTTGTGGATACTGAGGGGTGCCTAACACCTTCCCCTTAGGATAATTTCAAGCCCTTACCCAAATCTCTGGTTAGCAACGTATTTGTAATTGAACCCCTTAGGTGCCCTAACGCACCGCTAAAATCGTTAGGTGGCGACTCTTCAAAATATGCAAAACCCTTTCCCAAAAGGAAAGACTTGTCCCAACCAATGTCATAAACCCGATCTCCGCGAGGAAAAAGGGGCGCGACAGTGACATGAGGACCCCCAGGACTTCACTGATAGGTGCAGGGACAGACTGCACAACATGAGCATATTGGAGTCTCACGGGGTGGATTTTACTACCTTTCAGTTGGAGGCAAAGCACGTAGATGATGGCAGTTTTATCTTCTTGGTAGACCAGTAGATTCTCCTCCCATGACTTGGGACTAGTTCACACGCCTATTATTGAATAGGTATATTCCACCCTCTCAAAGGGAAGAGTTGCGGTTCCAATTTGAGATTCTCCAATAGGGTAAGATGTCCGTGACCTATTATGAGGCGAGGTTCTCTGAGCTGTCTCGCCTTGCATTCATGATAATCCCTACAGAGGCGGAGCGGGTGCGGAGGTTTGTTGCAGGGTGGCACTCAGGTATTCAGGATAGTATGGCCCGAGAGGTGGATATGGGGACTTCCTACCAGCTAGTAGTGGAGATTTCTCAGAAGATTGAGGGCTATCGTTAGAGGGGTAGAGAGTATATGCATCAGGACAAGACGGTGCGTTACTCCGAGGAGTTCAGAGATGCCCCAGCTGGGGGCAGAGGTCAGTTCAGGAGGGGTCAGCCCCATAGGCCCTCATATCCAGCACCGCCGCCTCAACGGGGTGCTCCAGCGCGACCCTATTTCAGCATTATGCCGGAGAGTTCTTATCGCCCGCCAGTTATTGAGAGTTCTCCCAGTGGGTACTCAGGCCATTAGAGTTCCATTGCCTATTTCAGTGCCATGCCATAGAGTTCATACCACGCACCAGCCATTCAGGGTTCTTCCAATGGGTATTCTGGCTCCTAGAGTCAGACCTCAGGGTAGCAGATCACCACCGTCGAGAGGTTGTTTTGAGTGCAGGGATCTTAGTCATGTGCGGAGATTTTGTCCCAGGCTTCAGGGCAAGGCAGTGCAGCAGTGCCAGCAGCCCATGATTATAGCTCCAGTAGCCGCACCAATCATCCGACCGCCTAGAGGCGGAGGGCAGGTGGGTAGAGGTCATCCCAGAGGTGGAGGTCAGGCATACGGAGGCAGCCAGGCAGGTGGCGCTCCAACCAGATTTTATGCTTTTTTGGCCAGACCAGATGCAGTGGCCTCAGATGCTGGGATCACAAGTATTATCTCTATATGCGGTATGGATGTTTCAGTATTATTTGATCCAGGATCTACTTATTCATATATGTCATCCCTGTTTGTTCATGTTTTGGATATTCCTCATGAGTCCTTGGTGTGTCCACTCCTATGGGCGATTCTGTTGTTGTGGATCACATATATTGGTCCTGTGTGGTTACATTCTATGGATATGAGACTAGAGCGGATCTTTTATTTCTTGATATGACTGACTTTGAGGTCATCCTGGGCATGGACTCGCTATCCACATATCATGCCATCCTTGATTTCCATGCCAAGACCATTACCTTAGTGATGCTAGGGTTGTCGTGGTTGGAGTGGAAGGGTTCATCTGTCAGTACAACTAGTCGGGTCATCTCTTTTCTGAAGGCTCGACATATGGTCGAGAAGGGTTGTTTGGTTTATCTAGCTTATGTTTGGGATACTACAACGGAGTCTCCAGAGATTGATTTAGTACCAGTAGTCCGGGAGTTCTCCAATGTGTTTCCTTTTGATCTTCCAGGCATGCCACCAGATCGTGATATCAACTTTTGTATTGACTTGGCTCTAGGTAGCCAGCCGATATCTATCCCATCGTACTGTATGGCTCCGAAATAATTGAAGCAGTTGAAGGAACAGCTTGAGGAGTTGTTAGCAAAGGGTTTCGTCAAGCCGAGTGTATCACCTTGGGTGCACTTGTATTATTTTTGAAGAAGAAAGATGGGACTATGCAGATGAGTATTGATTACCGCCAGTTGAACAAAGTCACCATTAAGAACAAGTGTCTGTTACCGTGTATTGATGATTTATTTGACCAGTTGCAGGGTGCTAGGGTGTTTTCTAAGATTTAATTGAGATCTGGGTATCATTAGTTGAAGATTTGGGACTCAGATGTTCCGAAGACTACTTTCCATTGATTCTTTTATTATTGTCTTCATTGATGACATTTTTTATTTACTCACATAGCATGGAGGAGTACGAGCAGCATTTGAGACTAGTGCTTCTGACTTTGCGGGAACAGAAGTTATATGCTAAGTTCTCCAAGTGTGAGTTTTGGTTAGATTCTATGGCATTCATGGGTCATGTGGTATCACGCGAGGGAATTAAGGTGGATCCCAAGAAGATTGAGGTGGTTCAGAGTTTGCCTCGTCCTACTTCAGTGACTCAAGAGCTTCTTGGGGTTAGCAGGTTATTATCGTTGGTTTGTGAAGGGCTTCTCATCTTTAGCAGCACCTTTGACTAGATTGACCCAGAAGGGTGCTCAGTTTGGTTGGTCCAATGATTGTGAGGCGAGCTTACAGAAGCTCAAGACGGCTTTGACCACAACACTAGTCCTTGTGTTGCCTTCTGGTTCAGGGATGTATATTGTCTATTGCGATGCTTTACGCGTTGGCTTGGGTTGTATATTGATGTAGTAGGGGCGAATTATTGTATATGCTTAACGTCAGCTGAATCCCCGTGAGAAGAATTATCATGTGCACGATTTGGAGTTGATCCCGATTGTTCATCCTCTTAAGATCTGGAGGCATTATCTATATGGGGTGTCTTGTGAGGTATACACCGATCATCGCAATTCGCAGCATTTTTTCAAGCAAAGGGATCTCAATTTGAGGCTCTTGAGTTACTGAAGTATTATGACATCACCATTCTTTATCATCCGGGCAAGGCGAATGTAGTCGTGAATGCCTTGAGCAGGAAGGCAGAGAGTATTGGTAGCTTGTCATTCATTTTAGCATAGGAGAGGCCACTCGCCTTGGACATTCAGTCCTTGGCTAACAGACTTGTGAGGTTGGATGTTTCAGAGTCCAGTACAGTTCTTGCTTGCATCGTTTACCAGTCCTCACTATTGGAGCAGATCAAGGCTCAAAAATTTGATGATCTGCACTTGATGGTTCTCAGGGAGACGGTACTACAGGGTAGTGCCAAGGAGGTTTCTATTGGCGAGGATAATATTTTGCGACTCCAGGGTCGTCCATGTGTTCCTAATGTCGATGGCATGAGAGAGAGGATCCTAGAGGAGGAGCACAATTCTCGATATTCCGTTCACCAAGGTGCTATGAAGATGTATCGCGACCTGAAGAAGCATTGTTAGTGGCGGAAGATGAAGAAATGCATAGTTGAGTATGTAGCGAGAAGCCTAAATTTCCAGCAGGTTAAGTATGAGCACCAGAGGCCAGGAGGCCTACCCAGCAGATGACTATACCTGAGTGGAAATTGGACCGCATCACTATGGACTTCATAGTTGGGTTTCCGCAGACTTTGCGGAAGTTTGATGTAGTTTGGGTCATTGTAGACAAATTAACCAAGTGGACACACTTCATTCTTGTGATGACTATGTATACCTCGGATAGATTGGCCCAGATTTATATTCAAGAGATAGTTCGACTACATGGTGTGCATATTTCAATCATATCAGATGGTCCTCAGTTTACTTCGCATTTCTAGAGAGCTGTATAGAGTGATTTAGGGATCCGTGTAGAGCTAAGCACCGCATTTCATCCCCAGACTGGCTGGCAGTCAGAGCGGACAGTTAAGATATTGGAGGACATGCTCAGAGCATGTGCTATTGACTTTGGAGGGAAATAGGATTGATTATTTCCTTTGGTCAAGTTTGCTTACAACAACAGTTACCAGTCCAGCATCGAGATGGCTCCATTCGAGGCTTTATATGATCGGCGGTGTCGTTCTCCTATTAGGTGGTTTGAACCCGGTGAGGCTAGGTTGTATGGTACTGATTTGGTAAAGGATGCCTTGGAAAAGGTAAAGTTGATTCAGGAGAGACTTCGCATAGCACAGTCCCAATAGAAGAGTTACGCAGATCAGAAGGCGAGTGACTTATCATTTATGGTGGGCGAGAAGCTTCTCTTGAATGTCTCGCCGATGAAGGGAGTCATGAGGTTTGGGAAGAAGGACAAGTTGAGCCCAAGGTTTATAAGCCCATTTGAGGTGTTGAGATGAGTTGGAGAGGTTGCTTATGAGCTTGCTATGCCTCCCATCTTATCGGGAGTTCATCAAGTCTTTCACGTGTCTATGCTCCGGAGGTACCACGCCAACTTGTCACATGTGTTGGACTTCAGCATGATTCAATTAGATGAGAGTCTAGGTTATGAAGAGGAGCTAGTTTCCATTGTTGATAGGCAAGATCGCCAGTTGAGATCTAAGAGGATTTCCGCGGTAAAGGTCCAGTGGAGGGACCAACCAGTAGAGGAGGCGACTTAGGAGTCCGACGAGGACATACAGAGCAGATACCCACACTTATTTAGCACACCAGGTATGAACATTTGTTTAAGAGGTGGAGAATGTAACCACCTGACCAGTCATATTGCTTTCTAAAACCCCGTTCACCTAAGCAAGACTCCTCGTATGCGCTTTTACTGTTTTATGACTTGTGGGGATAGTTAGTTTGAGATTTGGAAGGGTTCGGGTTGAAATCGGAACATTTGGTTCCTTAAGTTGACCTTAAAAGGCAAAGAATGACTTCGTTCAACATTTTGAGTAAATGACCTCGGAATTGAGATTTGACGGTTCCAATAGGTTCGTATGATGATTTTGTACTTGGGCGCATGCTCGGTTAGGGTTTTGGATGACCCCGGGAGCTATAACGACTCGGCTGGTCATTTTGAGAGTTAGAGCCCTGATCCCCTATTAACTGCTTCCCCCGTATCTAATTCTGCTATTTTGCTTTGCCCGGAGGATTCATTTTGGTTTTTGGAGTGAAATGAGACACTTAGTCTCTTATTTGGGAGCTTAAATTGGGAAAAATTGACCGAATGTCGACTTGTGTGAAATGACCTCGAATTTAAATTTTGATGGTTCTGTTAGCTCTGTTAGGTGATCTTGGACTTAGGAGCGCGTCCGGAATATTATTTGGAGGTCCGTAGTAGATTTAGGCTTGAATTGGCAAAGGTTGGAATTTTGGCAATTTTGGTCAGCAGTGAAAATTTTGATATCGAGCCCCGAATGGAATTCCGGAAGGGGGAGTAGGTCCGTAGTGTCATTTTTGACTTGTGTGTAAGATTTAAAGTCATTTGGAAAATATTTGATATGTTTCACGTCGTTTGTAGAATTTGGAAATTTCAAAGTTCATTAGGCTTGATTCCATGCATAATTAGTGTTTTTGATGTTGATCGATGCGGTTTGAAGGCTCGACTAAGTTCGTATGGTGTCTTAGGATTGGTTGGTATGTTTGATTGAGGTCTCGGGGGCCTCGGGTGTGTTTCGGATGCTTAACTGATTGAAAATGGACTTAGGAAAATTGTTGAAGAATTGTTGGTTTCTGGTGTTTCGCACCTGCGGAGGGGAAATCGCAGGTGTGTTTACGCATGTGCGGAAGGAAGAGCGCAGGTGCGATTTTGGTCAAGTTGGTCTGTGAGCGCAGGTGCGAGAATGGAGCTGCATCTGCAGATGAGGGATTGGAGAAGTGAAAAGGGGCGGCATGGACAGGGTCACAGATGCGGAAGGCCATCCGCAGAAGCGGGCCCACAAGTCCGTGCCCTTGTCCGCACAAGTGGAGTTTTGGACTTTAAGTCATTTATTCACCTGCGAGTGATTTTCCGCAGGTGAGGCATCACTGGTGCGATAGTAGGTCCGCAGATGCGGAATCGCTGGGCAGAAAAGGGGAAAATTCGAGGGTTTATTTCATTCTTCACCATTTGACCTTGAGAGCTCGAATTTGGGCGACAAATTGAAGGATTTTTAGAGAGAAACATTGGGTAGCGATTCCTAATCCTATTTTGATCATATTTCATTAATCCATATTTTTTTCTTCAATAAATCAATGAATTTGAGTAAGAAAGTGGGAAATTGGGGTAAAAGTTCCCCAATCAAATTTCTGAGTTTTGAGTGGGATTTAGGCGTCATATTTGGATGATTTTTTTACGAGTGATCTCGTGAGGGAATGAGTGTTCCTAATTGGTAACTTTTACCCGATTTCGAGACGTGGGCCCGGGGAGGCTTTTTGGGCGTTTTCCTATTTTCTTGCCTTAGCTTTGATTTCATTTACGTTATGTAATTATTTGATTAGATTTGGGCCACTCGGAGTTGGATACTCGTGGCAAGAGCGTAATTTCGGGTTGATTGAGCTCGGTTCGAGGTAAATGCCTTGCCTAACCTTGTGTGGGGGAACTTCCCTTTAAGATTTTAGTACTGTTTGACATATGAGCGTCGTGTACGTGACGTAACGAGTACGTACACGGGATATTTGTTGTAAAAATCCATTTTCACTAAATCATAACCTGTTTTTCCTTGTTTGAACTACACTAGCATATGTAACTACCTTGTTTAGATTAGAAAAACATGCCTACATGTTTTGACTGTGTATTTGAATTCTGTGCAGCATGTTTAGTAAGATTTCCTGTTTCTTTGGTTTGAACTTAGCCTAAACTGTAGGTTTTCTTGCTATAACTGTTGTGTTTATTGGTTGAGCTGCATATTTACTTTGGGACTACGGAACGGTATTCCGGGAGATCCCCCTGTACTGCATATTTACTTTGGTACTACAGAACGGTATTTCGGGAGATCCCCCAGCATTGCATATTTACTTTGGGACTACGGAACAGTATTGTGGGAGATCCCCTGCACATTTACGTTTGGGACTATGGGACGGTATCCCGGGAGATTCCCTGTTGCTATTACTGTGTTCTGAGCTATTGGTTTTCATTAAATTCTATTCCTGCTGGATTTTTGTACTTATATTATTGTAATATGTTCTCTTGTCTTATTTCATTATATTTGTACCAGTAGGGCCCTGACCTAACCTTGTCACTACTCGACCGGGGTTAGGCTTGGCACTTACTGGGTACCATTGTGGTGTACTCACGCCCTTCCTGCACACGTTTTTGTGTGCAGATCCAGGTACCTCTTGTCCGCCTCAGTATTAGTGCAGTCGCAGCAGCCACCGAAAACTTCAAGGTATATTTGCTCGCGTCTGCAGATCCTCGGAGTCCCCCTCTACCTTTACTTTGTTTTATCTCCTTATTAATTTAGACTCGATGTATAGCAGACAGTAGATAGCTCATAGAGATTGTGACTCATGATTTCGGGTATTAGGAAGTGTTGTGTATAAATTTGCATACTGATCTTACTTATATATGCCGAGCGGCATTTTACTATTATATGGTCATTATCAGAGCTTAGTAGTTCCTTCATTTTTCTTCTTTATTTCTGTTATTTCAATGTTAATATGCTTACCCAGTCGTAGCGACTAGGTGCAGTCACGACATCCTTCGGAGGAGGAAAATGGGTCATGACAGGAGCGTTTCGGCGCCTAATATCAAAAGTTGGTTCTTGAAGTATTATGATGTTCTTTAAATTTGGTTTGGTGTAGGTTTTGGTGATATTAAGGTACAGATGGAATTTCGAGACGGGGAATAGTGTATTGTGATTTAAGACTTGCACGAAAAATTTGGTGACATTCCGAGTAGTCTAAATATGATTCAGCTAATTCGGAGAAATTTGAAAAACTTGAATTTCATATTTTGATTCAATTTGGTTTTGGGGTGCGACTCTTAGTTCTGTAGTTGATTATCACATTTCGAGAGTTCGAGCAGGTCCGTATCATGTTTTCAGATTTGTTGGTGCCTTTGGACAGGGTCCCTAGTGGCTCAGGTGAGTTTCGGACCCCTCAGAGCAAAGTTTGAAAAACTAGAAAACTCCAGTTCTGGTTTCCTTCTTCGCGAACGTGGAAGGACTCTCGCGTTCGCGTAGAAGGAATTGGGGATGGGGATTTTTTGCTATGCGTTCGTGATAGCTAGTCCGCATTCGCGAAGGTCTGGGACCAGTGACCTTTGCGTTTGTGTGAGGTGACTCGCGTTTGCGTAGAGAATCTGGGATGGGCTCGAGCCGCTGATTGTTCTTCGCGTTCGCGGAGTGGGTAGGCCTAGCCAGCCTCCGCGTTCCCGATGCCTTGGTCGCGTTCGCGGAGTAGGGTAGGCCAAGCCAGCCTCCGCGTTCCCGATGTCTTGGTCGCGTTCGTGATGTGTTGTCTCTAGCGCCCAGAGTTGTTTGCCTTCGCGAACGCGAGGCCCCTTCCGCATTCGCGAAGAAGGAGGCAGCTGGGCAGTGAAGTTTTAAAACGAGACTTAGGCATTTTTGGGGTTCAATTATTACACTCTTGGGTGATTTGAGAGGGGATTTAGACCTTGCTTTGTAAGGTAAGTAATTCCTACCTCATGTGAGCTTAATACATAGATTATCGGTGGAGGATTTTAACATGAAAATTTGTAGAAATCATGGGTTTAGATGAAAAACCTAGGTTTTGATAAAAATGGGATTTTACCACGAAAATGGTTATGGAACTTAGTGAAAATCATATATTTATGTTACTAAGGGTATGTGTAATGACTTACTTTGAAAACTTCCGGAATCCGGGCACGTGGGCCCGGGGGTGAATTTTAAGAATCTTGCATTTAGAGTTGGGTAATCTCTTTAATAGTTGGGATATGAACTTTTGAGCATAAATTGATTAATTTATATATTATTTGACTAGTTTTAAGTCGTTTGGCACCATTAATTTGGAGGTTTGAGCACGACCTTGGACCGAAAAGTAGGTTTTTAGGCGAGGTAAGTCTCCTTTCTAACCTTGCAAGAGGGAAATTACCCCATAGGTGAATTAACTAGTATGTGTGTCTATTTGTGGGGGGCTACGTATGTATGAAGTGACGAGAGTACGTGCGTAGCTACTAATTATTCTATAGTCCGGGTAATCTAGGACCCATATCGTGCTATACTTGAAATGATTGCGCCCTTACTTGTTAATTGAATCACTTAAATCATATTTCCAAAAATTGTAAAGGAATTCAAAAGGGATAAGTTTTCACTTATTCGAAGTTATGATAGATCACCTGACTGTTATTGAAAAACTTGAGTTTCTTTAAAGTGTTTTCTATTAGTGGAGCAGGTCGAACGCCTCGGTAGCAGATAGATGTATTTATGGTTCGCGTTGTTCGACCCTCGACAGTGCACAGTTTAAATATTATTATGTTGGTTCGGTCCGTACGACCTCGACATTATTTGCGCATGATACTCTTGGGATTTTTCATAACTGATATTGCTTCAATGCTTGATGAAAGATGAATTTGGGATTTAATAATTGTGAAAAAAGAATATTTATCATCTCGTGTTGTTGAGTTTTAGTATATTTCCTGTAACCCATGCTTAGTTATAATTTTGACTTATGATCATTAGCCTTAGTAAGTGTCAAAGTCGACACCTCGTCACTACTTCTTCGAGGTTAGACTGGATACTTACTAGGTACATATTGTTTTATGTACTCACGCTACACTTATACACTTAGCTGTGCCGGATCTGATGCAGGTTCATCTGAATATCCATCTGGCGCGCATACTTGATCCTGGTTCGAGATTACACGGTGAGCTGCCCTTCCGAGCCGTTCAGCAACATGCTGGAGTCTCTCTTTTGTTTGTTTCTGTCTATTCTATTTCAGACATTAGGGTAGACATCTTTTGTATATTCTACTAGTTTCCCACATACTTGTGACACTAGATCTTGACACACATTAGTAAACTTGAGATTTTGGTTTTGTTCCAATGGTTATAATTACTTCTAGATGCTTTCATTTATTAACTTAAATTTTTTTCTCATTAAATCTTTTAAATTAAGGAAAATTACTGCATGGGAAACTCGTTAAAATAGAAAATTTAGGTTATTCATTGTTGGCTTGTCTGGCAACAGCGATGGACACCATCATGGCCTTATATGGAATTGGATCGTGACATCATGCTAATATAGCATGAAGTTGTTTTATTTGAAGCTAAAACTTTATGATAATGCATGCTGAAGTTATTTATCCTGTAGTCACAGTTTTGTCATGAATTTTATCCGAAACTTCAGTCTAAACATGCTGAAGTTATTTAGTTAATTTGCTAAAACTTCAGTTTAAACACGCTGAAGTTATTTAGTTCATTTGCAAAAACTTCAGACTAAATATGCTTAAGTTTTTGTCTTGCAGTATGTAATTTTCTAATGAGTTTTTGCGAATGCATGCTGAAGTTAATTCATTTGCTAAAACTTCAAACTAAATATGCTTAAGTTTTTGTCTTGCAGTATGTAATTTTCTAATGAGTTTTTGCGAATGCATGCTGAAGTTAATTCATTTGCTAAAACTTCAAACTAAATATGCTTAAGTTATTTAGTTCATTTGCTAAAACTTCAGACTAAACATGCTTAAGTTATTTAGTTCATTTGCTAAAATTTCCGACTAAACATGCATAAGTTATTTAGTTCATATGCTAAAACCTCATACTAAACATGCTTAAGTTATTTAGTTCATTTGCTAATACTTCAAACTAAACATGCTTAACTTATTTAGTTCATTTGCTAAAACTTCATGCCAAAACATGCTGAAGTTTTGTCTTGCAGTATACAGTTTTGTCAATAGTCCTGAAGGGCAAATCGTATTTTTAAAATACTTTTTAAAAAAATAATGGGTACGGATGCAAACGGAAAAACAAAACGGGTATAATTTATGTAACGACCCGACCGGTCTTTTTGAGCTCTAGCACGTCGTTCAGCAGTTTGAATTTGTGAGCTGCTTCATTTCAGGTATAATGACTTGTAGGTGTGGTCAGAATTTAATTTCGGGAAGTTTAGAGTTGATTTGGAAAGAAAATTCTCATTTTAGAAGCCTTAATTGGAGAAATTAACTAAGATTGGAATTTTGAGTAAACGACCTCCGAGTCAGAATTTGAAGGTTCCTTCAAGTTCGTATGATGATTTCGGACTTGGACGTATGTCCGGATCGGGTTTTGGATAACCCGGGAGCGTTTCGGCGTATATTGGGAGTCAGCATTTTTGAAGGAATTTCCTAAGTTTGGCCTGAAGCGCATTTCAGTGATATTTATTTCCGTTTGGGATTCCGAGTTTGGGAATAGCTTCGTATGGTGATTCTGGAGTTGGGAGCATGATCGGAAATGAATTTAGATGTCCGTAGGTCATTTTGAAGTCATTTGGCTAAAGATAAAAATTTGAAGGTTTTCGAGAAAATCCGAGCGGGAGTAGAAATCTCGATATCGGGGTCAGAATGCGATTGCGGAAGTTGGAGTCAATTGGGGTCAATCATACGTGATTTGATAGGTTTCGGAATCGGATGTAGAAGTTGGAAATTTCTAAGTTCATAAAGTTCGGATTTTGGTGCGATTCATGGTTTCGATGTTGCTTGATGTGATTTGAGGCCTCGAGCAAGTCCGCATTATGCTTTGGAACAGGTTGGTATAATTGGATGGGGTCCCAGGGGCCTCGATTGGATTTCGGGTGGTTAACGGATCAAGTTGAGAGTTTGAAGAAGGCTGGAATTTGTTGTCATCTGGGGTGACCGCACCTGCGAGGATTTGGCCGCAGGTGCGGCTATGGCACTGCAGATGCGAAGAAGTGGTGGTCTGGCTGGGAGCGCAGGTGCGATGGTATTTCCTCACCTGCGAAGTCGCAGATACGGGCTGTGTGGCGCAGGTGAGAAGTTGGCTTGAGCTGAGGAAAGCCGCAGGTGCGGAGGTTTGGTCGCACCTGCGGAATCGCAGGTGCGAGTGTTGGATCGCAAGTGCGAAAAATGGCCTGGGCAGAATGTTTTAAAATCGAGAATTGTTGGCCATTTCTTCATTTCTTCTTTGGTTTGGTCGATTTTGGAGGAGCTTCAAGAGAGGGTTTTCGTCAAGGATCACAAGGTACTCCTTCATGTTTCTAAGTTAAATACAAGGTTATTGCATGGAATTATACATGAAAATTGTGGGAAAATTTGGAAATATTGAAGAAAACCTAGAAGTGGTAATTTGGATTTTTAGCCACGAATTTGAGCATGGACTTTAGAGTTTTGTATAATTGAAATAGTAAAGCTATGGGTAGAATATATCTTCGAGAAATTTCGAATTCCGGGCACGTGGACCCGAGGGCATTTTGGTCATTTCACTAAGCGGGGTTGGAAAATTATATAATTTGGAACTGTTGGAAATATTAGAGTATATTTTCATTGGTTTGCCGTTATTTGGATAGTTTTGGGGCGTTGTGTGTCCGTTGGAGTCGTCGGAAGGTCTTGGAAGCCGGTTATAGAATTTCGGAGCGAGGTAAGTCTCCTTTCTAACTTTGTGAGGGGGAATTGTCCCCCAAGGTGAATCAATTAAGTATGTGCTACTATCTTCGGGGGATACGTACGCACGAGGTGACAGGAGTCCGTGCGTAGCTACTATTATGCCATGTTCGGGTAGTCTAGGGCCCTCTAGCATGCCTTACGTGTTGTACCTGTGATCCTGCCTGTAATATTAAACTGCTAATATAATCGAAATCGTAATTGAATATCTAAAGAAGACTAGAGTTCATTTTCTTAATCATCTAGAAAGAGAATTGATTCCTTCGTGGATAATTGTATACCTGGTAGGGTTATGTTATGGAATATTATTAAACTTGGCATCTGATTTTCAAAACAAAGATTTAAAATCTATACTTCATGTTCCTTTAAGAAGAATTACTGCTTTCCTGAGAAAACTGCCTTCTTGATAAAAATGCAGATTTATTATGTTAATATGTGTAACTTTGGGTGCCTGAGTCGCATGTATGATTCGCGAGCAGGATGACCCTGTATTTATGTATGTTTATACGGGGACCCGAGTCTCAGGTATGATTCGTGAGCGGGGTAGCCCTAGTATTATGTATAACCGCGTTTCATGATCGATTCGCGAGCGAGGAAGATAGATACATCTATGGTTCGAGCCGTTCGACCCTCGGAAGTGCACAATTTATTATTGTTGGTCCGCGCCGTTCGACCCTCGGCATTGTTTGCGCATGATATTTACTGCATATTTGCTGTGATTTTGCCTGATTAGTGGTCTGAAATTTTATGTTGTCAACTGAAATGACAGAGATTTAAAGTTATGAAAGATTTTTGGAAGAAGTTGTTCCTTCTTGTTGATTATTTGTTATTTTATCAAATCACCCATGTTGATTAATTGATATTAATATGATGAAGATTTAAAGTGTTAAATGTGGAAAGAGTTGATATTATTTATTCCCGATTTTAATAAATTGACTATGTTAATCATGCTTAGCGTCATACTTGAATATACTAAATTGATCTTTAGCAAGTGTCTAATTTGACCTCTCGTCACTACCTCTCTGAGGTTAGGCGGGCGACTTAATGAGTACACGTTGTTTTTGTACTCATGTTATACTTGTTGTGCATTTTTATTGCACGGGGTACTTTCATAGCAATGTGGAGGATTGGAGACTTAGGAGAGCTGCATCATCCGGAGGCGATCCGCAGCTGACAGAGTTTCCCTCATACTGTATTACATTATTTTTATTTCCTTGTCCACTTGTATTTCGGACAAGCTTTGTAGAAAGTGTAAAAATTCTTAGAAATTGCTCATGTACTTGTGACACCGGGTTCTGGGATGTGTTGGAATAAAATTGCTAAAACAGGACTATTTAAACCATTGTATTTACTTAACGGATTTTGTTTAGTTATTATGTAACAAGTTAAAGATAATAATTTTAAAAAATGTTAAAATATGAAATTTAACTTATCTATTTAAATGATCGGGCTTGCCTGACAATGGTGTTCGGCGCCATCACGCCCCATGCAATTTTTACGGAATGATTGATGAGATCTGAATGCTTGGGCTTCCTTGCATCTAATTAACTCATACCTTCGTGCCCTCTTTTTACGATCTCATTCTATAGATATCCAACCAATTTTAAGAACCTAAATATAATTTTATTTTTTAATATTAATTAATTAATATATATTTTAAACTCAATTTATTGCCTAATTTTTATTAACCAATGCACTTTATGCTTAACTCATGACATGTAAATCTAAAACAAAGAAAAAAAAGGTACTGACTAATCTTTTATTAGTGGAAAATTTAGCGAAAAGCATAAACAAAGGATTCTATGTGTATACAGGTAAAATAGAGGATAATGCATATCCAATCTCCCGGTGAAGAAGACGGAAGAAGGGCACGAACGCATGAGGTTGAAATCGAGGTTGGGAGCTCTTCGTATCGAGATCCATGAAAGGTGAATGGTGTGTTCATCATCGGGCGTGATAAAGCAACACTACCCGAACCCAGAACGAGTTCTAAGACCTCGAAAAATATGGTAAACGGTTATGCACGACGGATAGGGGGCGTGATATCCGTACCTAACCAAATATCATGGTGCAGATCTCGCTCGATGTCGGTTACGGATAAGTAATTAACGAGAAAGAAAGATTTTTACCTTTTTTAGAATTGTACTAAGGATGAAACTTTCCTACTATATAAAGGGGAAGATTTTATTTTGTAACACGCGAATCAAAGAAATACAGATTCATTTTTCTGCTTTCTAGCTATTGCTAAAGTTCTTAATTAATTATTTTGTTCTTTATTCACAACTGGACTCGAATCAAGGGTTCGATCGAGGGCAAAGTTACTATTCAACCTATGTTCGGGCTAGGCCATAACATTACAACTGGTTTGATTATTTATTTTGTCTTTATCTTGTTTATATAATATTCTTGGTTATTTGTGTTGAATTAACCCACTTATCCTTAAAATCGCATACAAATTTAATTGTTAGCCGATTTTTGGGTAAATAATTTGGCACCCACCGTGGGGGTAAAGATAATAGTGATGATTTGATATGAATCTCCCTAACACACCTTATTTTACGCTTGTTCTTTAGAGTCTTAATTTTAGGTTAGCCCAAAAATATCAAACTCTCAATTTGCTCACTTGAACATTGACGCTGAGTCTGGCCATCATGGAAAACATAATAATTTAGTGCCTAGCAACGAGGTGCCCCCTGCTGATCTAAACGGTATCCCAGTCATTGATCTGGTCGATGCTAACTCACAGATGGCCATCAATGTTCATTTGCCAACTGATCCCAAAAATAGTGTTCACGGGGGGACCCCGACCAACAGCTCGAGAAGCACCTGAAGGCGAAGGTAATAGGGTGAGCCCGCGGCTAATCTTCAAAATGTTGCAGGCTCAACAAACAGCAATAGCACAGCTACAAAATCAAGCTCATGCCCCCAGCAGGGTCGAGCCCGAACAATCCCGGGAAAGCACCTGAAGAAACGAACAAATCACCGAAAGACCGAGTGAAGTAGAGCCCAGGATCTACCCCAAGATAATGAAAATGATTGAAGCATTAACGAAGCGGGTGGAGTCAGGTGAGAAAAAATTTGAGGCTAATGACAAAAAGATGAAAACATACAATTCCAGGGTCGATCAAATCCAGGGAGCACCCCCGATATTAAAGGGACCAGATTCTAAGAAATTTATCCAGAAGTCTTTTCCTCCGAAAGCCGCACCGAAGCCAATCCCGAAGAGGTTTCGTATGCCTAATATTCCCAAGTATAACAGAACCACGGATCAAAACAATCATGTGACCTCCTATACGTGCGCAATCAAGGGGGGCGGCTTGGAAGACGATGAAATTAGTCGGTGTTACTAAAGAAGTTTGGGGAGACTTTGTCCAAAGGAGCAATGATATGGTATCACAACTTACCCCTAGATTCCATTGAATTTCTTGCTATGCTTGCAGATGCTTTTGTAAAAGCTCATGACGGGGCCATCAAGGTTGAGACCAGAAAGTCAGTCCTTTTCAAGGATAAACAAAGAGACAACAAGATGCTCGGGAGTTCGTGTCAAGGTTCTAGATGGAGCAGATGGACCTGCCTCTAGTTGTAGATGATTTGGCCGTCCAGGAATTCACTCAGGGGCTTAACCCCCAAAGTTACTTGGACTCTCAATAGCTCAAAAAAATTTGGTAGAGTACCCGACGGTGACCTGGGTCGACGTCCACAACAGGTACCAGTCAGAGATCAGGGTCGAGGACGACCATTTAGGAGCCCCTTCTAGGTCTTATTACCCCCATCAGGGCTGATGACGGGTCTAAGGGTGTTGTTGATCATGATCCAAGATCGGTTCGGGATTAGTACCAACCATACAGCGCAGACCGAAAGGGAAATGGGTTCGGGCGTCACCCTACAAGGAACGAGAAGAGAAGCGATTCAGAACCTAGTAGTCGAGGTCTGATGAGAAAAAATGGTTTCGACAGGCTGCTCAAGGGTAGGGAAGCACCGAGATTATCAGAGTATAGCTTCAATGTTGATGCTGCCAGCATCGTGTCAGCCATTAGGCGCATCAAAGAGACCAAGTGACCTTGACCATTCCAATCTGACCCTATCCAATGAGATCCTAACTTGATGTGTAAGTATCACGGCGCGTATGGTCACAGGAACAAAGATTGTCGACAATTGACAGAAGAAGTTGCCCAGATTTTCAACAACGGACACCTCCGAGAGTTTCTGAGTGATCGAGCCAAATACCACTTTAGGAACAGTGACTCCAACAAACAGGCCAAATAAGAGGAGCCTCAGCATGTCATAAACATGATCATCGGAGGGGCCGATGTCCCCCAAGGGCCGATGATAAAGCACACTAAAGTATCTATCACAAGGGAAAAAAACACTCGAGATTATGTCCCGGAGGGAACCGTTACGTTCAGCAACAAGGATGCCGAGGGAATCGTGCAACTTCACAATGATGCACTTGTAATATTCGTGCTTATCAATAAATCTCGAGTAAAATGTGTGTTGGTTGTTCCAGGTAGCTCGGCCAACATCATCAGATCGAGGGTCGTAAAGAAATTGAGGTTATAGAACCAAATTGTGCCAGCAGTCCGGGTGTTGAATGGATTTAACATGGTATGAAAAACCACTAATGAAGAGATAACCTTGCCAATGAACAGTGTCGGGACGATCCAAGAAACAAAGTTCTACGTGATCGAATGGGAAATGAGGTATAACGCTCTATTCGGAAGACCGTGGTTTCACAACATAAGGGCGGTACTCTCGACCTTGCACCAAGCGCTGAAGTTCCCTACACTGTGAGGAATAAAGACGGTCCATGGAGAGCAGCCAGTCGCAAAAGAGATATTCGAGGTCGATGAGGTGTCACGATCCAAAACCCCACCACAAGCATCGTGATGGAACTTAGTCTCTAAGACTAAGTAAGCCGACCATAATAACAATTCAAGCCATTTTTTTAAAACATCTGATTTAATACAAGTGTCAAACCAACAACGAAAATATTCAAACAGCCACCCAAAACTGGTAATACCGAGTCACAAACTCTATCTGAATACATGAAATGATCTCAAACATCGAATATACGTTATTGTTTGAATAATAATTAACAGTACCATAAAAAGGGGAAGAATCCAAGGGACTGCGATGACCAAACAACTCTACCTTGAATCCTTGCGATCAACACACTAACTCTGCCCGAGTCTGATATCTCCAATACCTAGCTCTACACAAAAATATACAGAAGTGTAGTATGAGTACACCACAGTCGGTACCCAGTAAGTATCAAGACTAACCTCGGTGGAGTAGTGACGAGGTACAGTCAAGATACTCACTAGTCAAATAACCTATGCAGTATAGCAGTATATGATAATAATGGAAGATAAATGGCAATGATTGAAACAAGAATCAACCAAAGATATAAAGAACAAGGCAACAAGAACACCATAAATATTGCTTAAACGAATAAGGAACACATATACAATCAATTAATCAAGTCTCTCAAATATACGTCTTTCAAATGTAAGTACTTCAAGTATAAATCTTTCAAATATAAGTTTACAAATAAAAATCTTTAGAATATAGTCCTTTCAAAAATATATATATTTCGAATATACTCCCTTCAAATAAATATCTTTCGGATATAATTCTTCCAATTAAATACCTTTCATCTATAATTATTTCAAATAATATATTTTGAGTATAATTCTTTCAAATAAAAAAATCAATTTGTGACACCTCTTTTCATAATCATAAAAAAATAATGGTCTCAGCCCACTTTCATATTTTCACGGCACCTTGTGCCCATATTTCTATCACAGTCGCACGGACAACTCACGTGCCAATATTATCATCATTTACTCACAGCACCTCGTGTCCACATTTCATATCACAACTGCACAGACAATTCACAAGGCAGGAGACATAATAACATAATGAAATAACTGAGAAGTGAACAGTGAGAAATTAAAGAAGGATAACAACACTGCAATTAGAGGTAAACAACAGGGGCGCTCCTGAGGTATCGCCTCATAGTCCCAAAGAAAACAGCGGACCTCTCGAGCTACTGCCTTGTAGTCCCAAAAGTAAATACACAACAGGGAATCTCCCAAGGTACCGCCTCGTAGTCCCAAAAGTAAATATGCAACAGCAAAGAGGGAAAAATAACTCAGCAAGAACAACCTTTTCTTTAATCCAAATTTCTGATAAATATATTAACGCCTCATTCTAAATTTATTTAATAATTATTTGCAGATAAAGAATCCATAATGAAATTATTTTCAAGAAATGACAACCCAACTAACCACGGTATTTCACATAAAAATCAAAATGGCAATTACACCAAATTATCATATAAAAACAACCTCGGCAAACAAGGAATGAGACATGACAAATAAGGATCTAATAAGTGCCAATAATTTCCAATTTAATACATAAGGGCGTCTAGAATTTTAGCCGATATAATTTGCACATATAAATCAGGTACGTACTCGTCACCTCGCGTACATGATTTTCAATTACATCATTTTTCACATAAGACTCAATGCCTAAGGGGTAATTCCCCCACTCAAGGTTAGGCAAGATACTTACCTTTTTGAAGTTAGACCAATATTCCAAAATAGCCTTCTTGCGTGAAATGACCTCCAGACGGCTCAAAGCCCAATGTTTTCCTTGAAAAACTCTCGAAAAATTGCCACCCGAGCTTTCTTCGTCCAAAAATGGAAGAATGAGTCTGTCTTATTTTTTGACTTTATTATGCTGCCCAGGGGTTTGTTCTTCGCGTTCACGACCCAACCCTCGCGTTCATGAACAAATTCCTCAACAGCCATTTCCAAACTTTTCCCTAGCAGCCTCTAGTATAATGGTTATAACTTTTGTACCAAACTCCAAATGACAAATGGTTTGACTTTCTGAAACCTAGACATCTACAACCTTCGTGTTTTTACCATCTCCCAATTCTTTATAGATTGCGAGATATAAGCTTCCAAAGTTAGCCATGTGCAGCAGAAATTTCTTTTTCGTGATTTCCAAACTCTTCCCAGGTAGCCTATAGTGTATCAACCATATACTTTGTACACAACTCCAAATGCCAAACGATTTGATTTCCTAAAAACTAAACAAAAAGAGCTGCAACTTTCATTTTTAGATCATCTCCAAATAGATTGCAAGATATAAGCTTCCAAATTCGGGTGACGGACAACAGAAATTCCTTCTTCGCGAATGTGAAGAACAAAATCCCAGAAACCAAATCCTTCTTCGCGAACGCGTGAGGCTCCTCGTGAACACTAAGAACAAAACTAGACATCAGAAAACCAGCATCCAAAGTAGCCCAAAATGATTTGATAACACCTTAAACACACCCGATGCCCCTAGGAACCCAACCAAATATACCAACATGTCCTAAACACGATACGAACTTAATCGAGGCCTCAAATCACATCAAACAACACCAAAGCTACGAATCGCACCTCGAATCAAACTTATGAGTTTATGAAATTTCCCAATTCTATAACTTGTACTGAAACATATCAAATCAATACGGAATGACCCCAAATTTTGCATACGAGTCATAAATGACATAACAAAGCTATTCATATTTCCAGAATCCAAATCCGAGCCCGATATCAACCAAGTTCACTAGCTGTCAAACTTATGAATATTTCAAAACTTCAACTTTCTGATTTTTTGCCGAAATGCTTCAAATTATTCTACGAACTTCCAAATCCAAATCCAGACATACGCCTAAGTCCTAAATCACCATACGAAACTATTGGAATCATCAAAATTCCATTTCGGAGTCGTTTTCTCAAAAGTCAAACTCCGGTCAACTCTTTTCGTTTAAGCTTCAAAAATAAGAATTGTTCTTTAAATTAATCCCGAATCATCCGGAAAAAAAACTCAACCACACGTGCAAGTCATAATATACACCACAAAGCTGCTCAGGACCTTAAGTCATTAAACGAGATGCTAATTTATTAAACAACAAGTAGGGTCGTTACACGAGGTAATCTCGGTGCCTGCGGTTTCGATATCAAGGAACACGGAGCCGACCGGAAAGGAAGAAATTAAAATGTTGGTCTAAGACGAACCAGAGGAATGAGGAATAGGCAAGTAGGATGATTACAGAGTCCCGAGATCATTCATAGCTCCTGATGATACTAATGCCACCAAATCGATGGTCGAAGAATTAGAGAAAGTCATATTAATCGAACACCTATCGGATTGAAAGGTATACCTAGGCACGGGGTTAACCCCCGAGCTCATGAAAAACTCTTTAACTTTATTAAAGCTAACATAGATTGTTTCGCTTGGTCCCATCTTGACATGACAGGGATCCCACTGGAGGTAACCATTCATAAGCTGAGTTTGGACCCGAAGTTCCATCCGGTTAAGTAGAAGAGGAGGCCACCATACAAGATCAAGCATGTGTTCATCAAGGACGAGGTATCCAAACATCTTAAAATATGGTTCATCCGGGAAGTTAAATACCCGGACTGGTTAGCTAACGTAGTGGTAGTGCCTAAAAAGGGAATAAGCTAAGAATGTGTGTAGATTACAAAGACCTAAACAAAGAATGCACTAAGGATTCTTTACCTTTGCCTAACATCAATCAGATGATCAACGCTTCGGTCGGGCATGAGATACTCAGCTTTCTCAATGCCTATTCTAGGTACAACCAAATTCGGATGGACCTGAAAGATCAAGAAAAACTTCTTTCATCACTAAATCTGGCACCTACTGTTATAATGTAATGTCGTTTGGATTAAATAAAGCTGGTGCCACCTATCAACGCCTAGTAAACTGGATGTTCAAGGAATAGATAGGAAAATCGATATAAGTTTATATTGACGATATGTTGGTCAAGTCCCTGCGAGCAGAGGACCATTTCAAACATTTGCAGGAGACCTTCGAAATACTAAAGAAATACAATATGAAGCTGAACATGGAGAAGTGCGCATTCGGGGTCATATCGTGAAAATTCCATGGGTTCATCGTATCCAATCGACGGATCGAGATCAACCCTGGAAAAATCAAGGCCATAGAGGACATCAACATGGTGGACAACGTCAATACTGTTCAAAGACTGACCAGGCATATAGCCTCCCCTGGCTGGTTCATCTCAAGGTCCTCGGACATAAGCCATTGATTCTTCTCACTGTTAAAGAAGAAGAATAACTTTTCCTGGACCACAGAATTCTAGCAAGCTTTGGAATAAGTCAAATGGTACCTATCGAGTCTTGCCCTACTACACACTCTGAAGGCAGACAACAGTTGTACCTCTACTTAGCGGTTTTCGAGGTAGCGGTAAGTGGAGTCTTAGCTCGAGAGGAAGAAGATACGACATTTCCTATTTACTATAGATACGCAATTTCCTATTTATAATGTCAGTAGAACTCTAGGAAAGGCTGAATCAAGGTATACTCACCTGGAAAAATTAGCGTTCACTTCACTAAGCACCTCTAGGAAGCTAAAACCGTACTTTTAATGCCACCCCATATGTTTCGTGACCTCTTACTCGCTAAGGAACATCATGCACAAGCCTGAGCTCTCGAACCGATTGGCCAAATGGGTCGTGGAAATTAGTGAGTACGATATCAAGTATCATATTTTGGTGAACTTCGTGGACGACTTTACGCCGGCCTTGATACCCAAAGTTGAAAGGGAATTACTGTTAACCTCGTGGGCCACTTTGGGATCTGGACCCTTTTCACGGATGGTACATCAAATGCGAAGGGGTCCGGGCTCGGTATCGTATTGAAAACACCTACGGGAAATGTAATTAAGAAATTTATTAGAACTATGAAATTGACTAACAACGAGGCCGAGTATGAGGCCATGATTGCATGTCTAGAATTGGCTAAAAACCTTGGGGCTGAGGTGATCGAACCCAAGTGCGACTCCCTCCTTGTGATAAATCAAGTTAATGAAATGAAAGTAAAAGAAGAGTGGATGCGAAGATACTTGGACAAATTACAAGTAAACCTAAACCAATTCAGGGAATGGGCCCTGCAGCATGTACCCCGAGATCAGAACAACGAGGCTGATGCACTGGCTAACTTGGGGTCGTCGGTCGATTCCGATGAATTCAGTTCGAGAGCAGTAGTGCAGCTAATGAACTCAGTGATTTAAGAAGGCCACGCCGAAGTAAACTCAACGAGTTAAACTTGGGATTGGAGGAAAAAATATATAGACTACTTGAAGACTGGAAATTGCCTTTGGATCCCAAAGAATCGAGAACCCTACGCACCAAGGAAGCCAGATTTAGCTTGGTCAAAGGGGCATTGTTCAGGAGGACCTTCGTCGGCCCGCTAGCCAGATTCTTGGGACCGGGAGAGACCGAATACGCCATGGGAAAAGTTCACGAAGGCACTTGGGGTAACCATTAGGTGGCAGAATCTTTGGTTCAGAAACTAATTAGGGTCGGCTATTACTGGATCGAAATAGAGAAGGATGCGAAGGACTTCATACGGAAATGCGACGACTTCCAAAGACACGCCCTGATGATCCATCAACCGTGAGAAATTCTCCACTCGGTCCTGTTCCCGTGGCCATTTATGAAGTGGGGAATGGACATCGTCAGTCCCCTGCCATGGGCACCCAGTAAAGCTCAATTCATATTATTCATGACCGATTAATTTTCCAAATCGGTTGAGGCCCAAGCATTCGAAAAGGCCCGAAAGAAAGAAGTCATTGACTTCATCTAGGACCACATAATATGTCAATTTGGGATATTGGCCGAAGACCACAAAATCAAAAAGATAATATTGACGCCTTATCATCCTAGTGGCAACGGGCAGGCGGAATCAACGAACAAGACTATACTTCAAAACCTGAAGAAGAGGTTGACCGGTTCAAAACCTTGCCCGAAGTCCTGTGGGCATACCGCGCGATTTCGAAATGGAGCACCAGGGCCACCCCATTTTCTTTGGTCTACGGAGCCGAAGCCTTAATATCAGTCGAGGTAGGAGAACCAAATCTCATGTTCCAATACACGACTGAAGAGCTAAATGGCGACTCCATGATCACGATCCTGAAACTATTGGATGAAAGGCGGGAGGATGCCTTGGTCCGGTTGACCGCCCAGAAGCAGCAAATAGAAAGGTATTACAACTGAAGAGCTAGCCTTCGACACTTTCAAGTCGGAGACTTGGTGTTGAGAAAAGTAACACTTCACACCAGGAACCCAAACGAAGGGAAATTAGGCCCAAATTGGGAAGGACCATATCGAGTCATCAGAATAACCGGCAAAGGCTTATATAAACTCAAAACGATAAACGACATGCAACTACCAAACAGCTAGAATGTGATGCACTTAAAGCGGTACTACTGTTAAGGTTACTAACTCACTTACCTTTTTATCATGTTAAGAATCGAACTAATGTATGCAGGTAATCAGCCAAGGATGGATGTGGCTATTAGTATGAAAGCACATGTTGCACTCTTTTTACCTTGAACCGGTTTTGTCCCGAAGTGGGTTATCCGTCAAGGTTTTTAATGAGGCAACAGTAAAATGATCTACCTTAGATTTTAAGACCGGTTTCAAATTGGAATCAATTATCATTTGCTTTAGGTCAACAGTATCCGAGCCCTCATAAGTTTGACCTCGACTACTGGGGGCCATTACCCCCGGATTAAGATCTTTAGCAAGGGAAAAAGGAAATGTTATGTGCTAAAAGCTAAGACTTGGTGGTTAGGATTCATTGTAAGGGCCAAACGGTCGTACGAACCGTGCCCACATAGTCTACTCTAGCCAAGACACAAATGTTTATGTGCCTTCGATCATGTACCTTGCATGCTAAGCAATGAAATAGATTTCTACTTACCTTACACTTTGTTACTGCATTTTTGCTTCTTCGATCCCGGATCCTAAAGCCTACAGGCTACCCCTACTCGGGGACTATCGCCCGATGAAAATTTGGACGACCCAGGTTACCGAATCCTGGAGGCACCAAGCCTATTAGGCGGTGCCTAAATATAAAAGGCTATGGCTACCCAAAAAATGGCTCGGAGGCCCTTACAAAATTTCGAAACCTACTATATGGTTATCCTCGACAAAATATCGTCTAAAAATACTTACGCGTCTTAAAAATGTTCAGTCTCAACGAGGGATCGAAAGCCACAAGTAAACCAAAGTGGCATCGAAGTCTGACTTTATGCTAAGGCATCAAAACCAATACACAAATAGAAATTGCAAGAAGATGCTAAAAAATTAAAGACGCGTTATTGCAAGAAATGGAAAAAATTTTATACTCCAAAATATATTTAAAAAGGCTCGATAGAACGGCCACAAAATAAACAAAAAAAATACAGAAGGTAAAAACTGGAAAAATACTAAGGTATCTATGTCTGGTCTTCACCAGGGCCCAACTCGTCGCCAAAACCATTGGAGTCCTCGGAGCCCTCAAAGCCCTACCCTCGGAGCCATCGGTACCCTCGGCCTCGTAGAGCTCCTTTGCCTTGGCCTCGAGACTCCTAGCTTCTTCAATCTCGGCCGATAGGTCAAGACCTCGGGCATGTTTCTCTTCAAGGGTCTCTCTCCAGGATAGCCGCTTTATGTACTCAGTCGTTATCTTTAAGCAGGTTTCGGCTACCTCTGCATCGGCCTTATCTGGGCTACCATTTCCTTGGCATCAACTGAGGTCGCATCCAATTTGGACCTCAGTGCAGCATATTCTTGTCCAAGGGCATCCCGTTCCGTGATGGCCGAGCTCAGTTGTGCTCGAAGATTATCATTTAGCCGAGACCATTTATCAGCTTTTTCCTTCTCCACCCGGAGTTGGTTCTCAATCGATGCCAGCTCCGCCTTCACAACTTCCTTCTTCTAAGCCAGCAGATCCATCATGCGCTTCCACCCTTGGGTCATGACCTTGACCTCGTCCATCTCGGCCTAAAGTTGGTCGATCAGGTCTCTCTTCGGCTAGACCTACGAAGTTGTGTTGTTAGTCACCATGACTAGCTACTCGTTTTTAGCCTCAAAGATCTTTAAGGGCCTCGTCTGCTTCAGGGTCGAGGCCTCATGCTGAGCTTTTTCCAGCTCGTCCTGGAAATCGGGAGGTCTTTAAGGGCCTCATCCCGCTGCTCACTAAGAGCCCTATACATGTCCTTCTTCTAGACCTAATCTTTGAGCTCGAACTCGAGCTAGCTAATCTCCAAGAGGTACCGGAGGAAGCTTTCATGGTGAAGCACAAAAGCCTAAAAAACAATGAAGTTAGTAGAGGACATCAAAAACCAAAATAAGATTCACAAAGGGGTACAAAGGGTTGACACCTTACTCAGTTCAGCACATGTTGCGCCTCATTGAAGAGGCTCGACGTGCCCACCTCATTCACCTTTACCTAGTCTTCCTCAGTCACCAGGCATTAGAGGTAGCTGGCTATGCCCACCGGAGCAGACAAAACCCGGGCATCCTCCGGAACTGTAAGAACGACACTGTGCCCACTCCCGAGGGCCCATCCTTCTTCGAGATTTCTAGGTGACCAAGCCCGAAAAAATCCTCCAATGCGGCTATATCCATGCGGTCAAATAATGTGTTGAGGGCGTCGTCTGTGACCTGCACCACCTCGCTTGACTTCTCTTTACCCGCTTGGGCCTCTTAGAGCATAGACGCAGTATAGGAGGGCGTCTCCGCGAGGTCAATAACATTGGTTGCCTCCTTCGGAGCAGCGCGGTTCATGAGAGGCCACAACCTCCGTCTCTCTCTCTGGTTCCCGAGTTAGAGGAAGATCGACCTCATGATGCTCTTTCTTGGTCGTCGCATGCTCCCCCTCATTAAGAGTCAAGCCATGAGAGACGAAAAGGTCAGCATCTTCAGGCTCGTCCCTGAGCCGGTAGAGAGCATCGGGGTTCGACACCCTGGACTTGGTGCTCTTCTTGGGCTTTCAGACCCAGATGGCCACCCTTTTCTTCTTCTTCGACTCGACGTCCGAGGACCCTTGAGGACTTTCTCTTCTTCTTCTTCTCCTCTTCCTTCGCGGAAGCCCCAGGCTACCCCGAAACGGAGGGCTCGGCAAGCAAGGACAGATCCTCGTCCTCATCCAACGGCCTAAGTTCGGTGGTCTTAGGAAAACCTGCATGAAAAGAGAAAAACTTAGCAATATGTAAGTTAAGATCATGGTGATAATTATTCAAGGAAGAACCTCACCATGAGAACGGGCCTCCCATTTTCCCTTCGAAAGATTGCACCATGCGCGCTCGGAGTACGACATCTGCTTGCAGATCCCCTCGATCTACTCCTTGAATCGGGGGATTGCATTAGGAACTTGGGCAACAATTGCACGACCCCAAGCACAGGAAATAAGAGAAAGAATAAAAAGAAAGGAATACTCAAGAAATACAATACTTACTAGATATGTTCCACTCCTAGGGGAATGTCTTCGATTTTCACCCGAACGAACCTCCCCTGCCAACCTCGATCTTGGTCCTCACCAATGCTCGAGAAAGGAGCCTTTCTTTCTTGGAGAACGAGCTTGATTAGTCCCCCTCGAAAGATTCAGAGACTGTATAGGCCGAGTAGATGGTTGAAGGTGAACCGAGGGGCTTCGTGTTGTTCACGAAGTGGCATAAGAGGATCACGATCCTCCGGAAGGACGGGTGGATTTTCCCAAGGCACACCTTGTACCTTTTGCAGAAAGGAAGGACTATGGGGTCGACCGGGGCAAGCATGAAAGGGTAAGTGTAAACACTCAGATACCCATTCACGTGAGTAGTAATATCATCATTGGGCCCGGGAACAACCACGTCCTACCCTCCCATATATAGTCCGTTCGGACTATGGGTAGGGTCTCTTCAGTGACAGAGCATATGTATCTCCATGCTCTCTCACCTCGGTCTTGTTAGCTAGAGGCCTCCTCGACCTTGAAATCGTCCCCGATAGAGTAGCCTCGGGGTATGAAGCTTTTCATGGGAGGCTCCTGAGCCACTTTGGGAACGGCCACCTCGGCATCTGCGGCCGGGTGGGAAGATTAAGGAGCAGCCTGTTGAGGCACTGACTTGGAGGTTTTTTCCGTTTCAATTTGTGAAATATGAAGTTTTGAAGAAGAGTATGAAGGTTTGAAGAAAAATATGAAGACTTAAAGATGGTATGAAGGTCTGGGTTGAAGGTTCGAAGAAAATGTACAAGGATGAAGATGAAGATACGAAGGCTCAAGGAACAAGGTATGAAGACTTGGAGAAGTTGAAAACCATTTGAAAATTCGGGGATAAAATCTAGAGTCAGAAAGTGAAAGAAGTGAAAANGGGGGGACCATCAATGCACGACGTTTCGCATTCAAAGGTGACCAGCTGGTGATTGACACGTGTCCGAAGTCAGAACGACGCGACTGATGGGATGTTTCGGTTTACCCGTCATCTCAGTTTTAACGTACGAAGGAAGGAACCGGGGTTCATCTATCGTTTCCCGTTGTTTCGGCAAACCTACTCTCCAGAAATCGAAGGAGCTATCTGTATACGGGTAAAATCTGGGATAATATAATGCATACCCCGATTTTTCGGTGAAGAAGACGGAAGAAGGGCACGGACGCACGAGGTTGAAATCGAGGTTGGGAGCCCTTCTTATCGAGATCCTTGAAAGGTGAACGATGTGTTCATCATCGGGGCGTTATAAAGCAACGCTCCCCAGACCTAGAACGAGTTGTAAGACCTCGAGAAATATGGTAAAAGGTTACGCACGACGGATAAGGGGTCGTAATATCCGTATCTAACCGGATATTACAACTAGTTTGATCATTTATTTTGTGTTTAACTCGTTTATGTAATATTCTTGATTATTTGTGTTGAATTAATTCATGTATCTTAAAAACCACGTACAAATTTAATTGTTATCTGATCTCTTGGGTAAACAGTATGATCTTGCCCTCCTTCCATCCATAAAGTTGAGCTAGGAGAAATGAAAACCGTAATTCCTTAATGTCATACGTTAATTGAAGATCGAAAAATATCTATTGGTAAAAGGAAGCATGCAGCACCCAAATATATTTCCCGTCTTTCCAATGGGGTCCTTTATTTCTAGTTTTATTTTAGATGCTTCAACGTCGATAATGACGCATGCATACCTCAATCAAAGCAAAATCTTAAATATTACAACATACACATTATTTATTGACCTTTTAAAACCATATGAACTCTTTCTGTTCATGTTTGATTTTTTGCCCGATGTCTCAAATATATATTGAGGATCTGACTAATTTGAATTTACCGTAAAACTCATTAAAAAGAAAACACCCTTTATTAGAATATTTTTGGGCTTACCTTTGACTAAGGGTAGACAGTGGTATATGAACTCTTTCAATAGTTTGAAACTATCACCGGACAAATAGAAGCAAACGAAGAAAAATAAAAAGAAAGCGAAAAATGAAAAAAAGGTGAATCATAAGTATTTGTAACCCTAGTATATTAAGTAGTCGGGTTTGACACGAAATGAAGCTGGCTTTATTAGTACTTAGAAAAAGTAAATCCAGTGGCCAAAGTTGAAAACCGATCTTTCAAACTTGCGCTTATGGAGTAGCAATTAAGGGAACAAAAGATATTTAAACCAAAGTATAAGACTGTATTAGGTGTGGCGTAACATTTTTCTTAAGAAAAGTTTCTTAATAAAATCATTTCCATTGTTTGCTAATATGTTAAAATTGTGTAAAAAAATAGAAAAATATGACTCCCGTCATCGAGTTAGTTTCTTTTTAAAAAAAATTAATATCTAACTTTTTAAATCGCGTGGTTCGACAAAGAGGAAATGTTATCTTAACCTTAAATACTTAAAGTTAACAACACCGTCCTATGCTACATGTCTTATTACAACATTGCATTATAAATGTTATCAACCTACCTTATATAATCAATGACCAAAGATAATTAAAAAGTTTGAGTTTGTATCTCAATTATTTTTTTTAAAAGGCTTCAAAAAGAGATATGTTTTTTAATGTGGACAACATTTTGTAACTCCCTAAATTCGTGTTCAAACTTCAAGATAATAGTGGTTTGATTGAGCCGCAAGGATATTTGACCCCCAAAGAAAAAAGAAAAGAAAAAAAAGGGTAAAAACTAGACTCTCAAGTCCTTATCGTATCTTTTTTTTCTTTTTATGTTCTAGACCACTCAGAAAAAGAAAATAAAAAAGGAATTGAAGATCTCCGAGCTGTAACTTTCTCGTTTCCTCAAAGAGTCAACAAGATAAATACCAAGTCTTCCATCTTAGCGTTTTTTTTGAAATTATTTTAAGAAAGGTCTTCTATCTTAAATTTGGAAATTGCAAATTCGTCACCTTCGGTGGCCGGTGGACCCTAGATACTGTACACATAGTGGCTACTCATTTCACTCTTTTGAACAAAAAAAAACAAGGAAAAAGTAAACTTCCTTTTTTCAGCTGCAACTTCTCGCCCATACCTTCCAAGTTATGTCGTCAAACCCAATTTTCATAGCTTAATTCCTTCAAATTCTCCAAAAATGGATTCTCCACTGAAATGGGTATTCATATTTACACTAATTTCATTCATAAATCGATCAGTTTCTGATCCAAGAGCAACAGAAGCAGCTCTAATATGTACAAACAGAAGAGCTTCACAATCTGATCGTCAAGTTTATGTAGCCAGTTTTTTAGCAGCCATGGATTCAGTTACACCACTAGTTGCACGGCAACAATATGGAGCTGTAATAAATGGAACAGGAAATAACACAGTTTATGCTTATGGTGAGTGCATGAAAGACTTATCACAAAGAGATTGTAATCTCTGTTTTGCTCAGTGCAAAACACAAATCCTAAGGTGCTTACCATTTCAAAGATTGATTACTGGTGGGAGATTATTTTATGATGGATGTTTTTTAAGGTATGATTATTATAAGTTTTTTAATGAAAGTGTGAGTTCTGGGGATAGGACTATTTGTGGGAACATGAGTTTTTCAGGGGATCAGAGTTTATTTAAGGAAAATGTTGGGAAATTAGTGAAGAATTTGGAGGTGGGAGGTTTGAGGAATGATGGGTTTTTAACGGCAGTTGTGGGTACTGGGAATTTGACTGTTTATGGGTTGGCTCAGTGTTGGGAATTTGTGAATGGGGGTGCTTGTCAAAGGTGTCTTTCTGATGCAGTTTCAAAGATTGGTACTTGCCATCCAAAGGAAGAGGGAAGGGTGTTGAATACTGGTTGTTATGTAAGGTATTCTACTCACAAGTTCTTTAACAATTCTGCAAGTGATACTCCTCCTATTGGAAATGGGGGTAAGTTCTTTCTTTCTTCAATAAATTGTGTGATCATCTTATCTAAGAGCTTTAATATGTTCAAAAGATTATGCTTTTATTTACATAATTATATCATCAACACGTACCGGCTTCATTCTTTATGGGTCAAACACATGAATATTTCTTTTAGTATGAAATTTTAATCCAACACCTTTGTCTGCTCTAGTATAATGTTTTTCATCTAAACGTTTAAGCTGTTAGAGAATACACTTTTGTTTACTTAATTATATTTCCAGTATATGGTTTTGGTGTTTCTTGGTTTCATGAGTTATTTCAATCTTTTGATGTTTAATTTGTTTTGGTCGTGATTTGTGATTATAATTATTTAGATTATTTAATAGAGTACGGAAAAGGTTGTGATGCTGTTTATTACACTAATTGATAAGGTGAAATTGTTGACTTTCACATATATGAATGAAGAGTGAAATCAGCATCGATACAATTGCAGACATTGAAAGCTTTTTAAATCTGTGATAAATTGAAAATGCTTATACAAAATTAAGTCATTCATGTAGTCACATTATGATTAATATCAGGAGGATCGAATCGCTTGGCTGTTATTCTCGCAACCACTCTGGGTATTTCCGCTTTCTTGCTATTTGTGTCGGCCGTTTCATTCTTCATGAGGAAGAAGGTTTTGAAACAAAAGAGAGGTACTAATTTCTAAGTCAATCATTTTCATTCTTTCCACAAATGAAATCTAGTTCAAATCTGATTTATCAAATGGCAATTTCACTTGAATTTGGTTTGATGATGTAGAGAGGAAGCAGCTAGGAGCTCTCATAAGAACAGTTAATAAATCAAAGCTGAATATTTCCTATGAAACCCTTGAGAAGGCAGCAAATTACTTTAACAATTCCAACAAATTGGGACAAGGAGGTTCTGGTTCTGTTTACAAGGTAATTTCTCTTTGAACATTATTTTCTTATAGCAAAGACTTCTGACTTACGATTGTCGTGTTTATACATGAAATAGGGGATCTTGCCGGATGGGCAGGTTGTTGCTATAAAGAGGCTCTTCTTCACTACGAGGCAATGGGTTGATCATTTCTTTAATGAGGTCAATTTGATTAGTGGCATACATCACAAAAACCTAGTAAAGCTATTGGGGTGCAGCATTACAGGCCCGGAAAGTCTTCTAGTGTATGAGTACGTGCCCAATCATAGTCTTCTCGATTACGTCTTTGGTAAGTATCGAATCCAACCTTAATTATGAACACTTAAATCGGTGGTAGTCTTATCTTGTTACCTCTGCAGTAGAGTATACTTACATGTAAATGACTTCGATTTGCACTAAATCAGACACAAAGAACCTTCAGCCACTTACATGGGATCAAAGATACAAAATCGTATTGGGTACTGCTGAGGGCTTGGCCTATCTTCATGAAGAATCAAAGTTGAGGATCATCCACAGAGACATAAAGTTGAGCAATGTTCTTCTAGATGAAGATTTCACGCCAAAAATTGCTGATTTTGGTCTAGCCAGGTTATTTCCTGAAGACAGGACTCATATTAGCACAGCTATTGCTGGTACACTGTAAGTTGGTACCTTTTTTTGGTTACCCTTAGTTTTTCTTTAACCAGTGAGGATTAAACAATATAAACAATTTCTATGCTGAAATGACTAAATCTTGATACAGTAGGAAGTGTCGGATCTGTTTTATGTAGCTATATGATCGTTAATCTTGCTATTATTTCGTACTGCTACTCATTTATATTGTATTTTAGGTCCATTGCTATGATCTTATGAGTCTATGATTTAACCATGTTTCCGGGAGATGAGACCTTTAACTTATATATAACTTAATGTAAAAGTAGGTTTTTTGCTAGTATAAGTTAACTACTGCACATGTAATTTTCACGGTTTTACTTTATTCTTTACACTTCTGGTTGTTGAACTTCCTTTGATATTCTTAAAAGAAGTAATCAGATTTAAAATTGCAGCGGTTACATGGCTCCAGAGTACATTGTACGTGGCAAACTGACTGAGAAAGCTGATGTTTATAGTTTTGGTGTTCTTGTTATTGAACTTGTGTGTGGAAAGAAGAACAATTATGTTTTCCAGAATACAAGTTCTCTTCTGCAGCAGGTATTTTCTTGTGCTATATCCTCTGTCCTTAATGGACATTAGTAATACTTACTAAACTCATGTCGTTGTGGTTTCTAGTTGTGGAACTTGTATGGAATTGGAAAATCTTGTGAAGCAGTTGATCCTTCGTTAGAGGGCAACTTCAATGAAGAGGAGGCGTCTAAGTTGCTCCAAGTAGGTATGCTTTGTGTACAGGCATCAGCAGAATTACGACCCTCCATGTCAAGCGTCGTGAAAATGCTAACTGAGAACCATGAAATTCCTCAGCCAACACAGCCGCCGTTCCTCAACTCTGGTAGTTCAGAATTTAGTCCTTTTACTCTACATGGTAAAAGATTTTTTGGTCAACCAAGTTCTTCTACACAATCTTCTGGGAATAAATTGACAGAGAGTTGGATCGATCCTAGATAAACTATGGTGATCAAGAATTTTGACTTAACTCGATGATCATCTGGAATTGGCATTGGATTTTTGGTCTCAGTAAAGGCCAAGTCTTTGAAGGTGAATTGCTCAAGCAACTCAAGTTTGTGTGTGTGATTAGGCATTATGATTTGAGCTAATGAGCTTAACTTTGACTAGCACTCACCCTCCATTTTTTCCGCTGATATTTGTCTATATTAGTCAAATTTGTTTTGTGAATATCCTATAGAGCTACTTCCTTTTCAAGGGGTCATACCTAATGTAAAGCTGTTGTATAGTGCCTGAATTGTGATACGGTATCTGCAGCTGTTGCAATGAACTACATCTATGGTGATAGATTTTTGACTAGTAATTTACAATTATGATAATATTGTCTTGGTTTTGATCAGCAGATTGTTTCAGAACCATCATTCAAACCCACAAAAGAAAAGAAGAACAGATCAAATACTCAGAAAATGATTTAAGTCTTGCAGATGTTGCAGACAATATTTGATTTTATTAAATAGTCCCCTGGCTCCAACCACTTGCAATTATACTGTCAGTGTATATACTTAAATCTTTGGTATTATCTCATTTAAAATGACGAAAATTGTATAATCTCTGTAATGTGCTATTTCAGGTCATAATTGGTTGGATTTACCCTAAAATACATGCTGGGACATGGTGCTTGTATTATTTCTGAGCACATGTTCAACAACTAGACCTCCTTATTTTATGACTCATAATCCAGCAGAGTGTGACAGGGAACTTTGTTGACTGACTCAAAATCAAAATCCCTATATGGACTTTACTGTAAAGTGGTACACTTGTATTTTGTTTAGCATAACACTTGCTAGTTTATTTTAGGAGGTATTGACCTCTATGGAACACTATCGCTAGTTGTGCTGTGTACTGTACATTGACCCAAAAGGAATATTGCTAGTTGATGTTTGTTACAATTATCATTACTATATAAACAGAGCTAAAATTACTAAAGCAAATCCTATTTATGTGCTCGTTAATCTTCTATGACATTTCATTTGAAATTTGCTAAAATTGACTAGTTTATCAATCCTATTTGCTCATAATGTGATCTCCACTATCAGATCTCGCCCCCCAAAAAAAAGGCGTGTATTTAGTTCTGACTTTTTTTGTCATTGGTGGATCGAAGAAAATTTATTTTGCCACTTTACTTGAACAAAGTCATAGATGGTGATATAAGGTGGCAATTTATTGTACTTTAACTGAAACATCGCAATCGTTAATATACTTGGTCTGACAGCTATGTCATCTTAAGGAGTCACTAACTATTGCAAGTTGTTTGTATTATATATAATGAAGAAACTTAACATTGTCAACATTTTTGTATCATGTACGTTGACCTGGGAGGAATCTCGTACATGAAGTCAAGTGGATTTGTCCTCGGAATTATCAGTGTGATTCTACTTAGTATTGTATTGAATGTTAACGTACTTGCATATCACATGATTAACATTATTGACCAATTTGGGTGAAAGAGGGCATGGTAGAAATCTTTTTTTTTTTAGCAAGGTTGAATTAAGCGGTACTTATCTATTAGTTTGTCCCAAATAAAACCTCCCCGGAATCTTACATATTACCATTATTTAAATAAACTTCATCATCCTTTTTCTTTTTAAATCTTCTTCTATGGGTACTCATGTTATGATCCCTTTTTTTTTCGGGTCAATTTGTTATGTAGGCCTTTACAAATTTGATTGTAGTTTTATGTTTCATTATAAGAGATTTTCATTGTTATATAATCTTTTCCGTCTCTCTCGAAAAAGAGGTGAGTTATTTCTTTGCAATATTCTGCTCAAATTTATATGTGCTAATTTTACCAAGATTTCTCCATTAGTTGGGGAAGAATCCCACCGAATCAGATTTTTTGAAGAACGTATCGATAAAGATTAAATTTGGTTGGATATTAGGGTAAACAATGATCGAATTCTTTAACAAGGTACAAAATGAATTATCAAATATTTAATATGATTCCACTTTATTCTATTTAAATTGTAAGTAGCAGATGATTTCCTCGAAAATAAGGGGAGGGAAAAAGAGCCTCAAGCTTACTATTCGGCAGCTTCATTATTTCTGGAACTGTTTTCATAACTTGATTAAACAAAGCCATTTATTTAGTTTATAATCTTACTAAACTTTGACTAGAGCACAAAACGACAAACTCTTTGCCAGCTAATTTGTCAATTATGATCTTAATGTTTTTTACTTAACCAGAAGAAAATCAGAAACCAACTGTATCATTTCCAATAATTAATGCGTTGTAATTAAGTTAGTCAATTCTTTCGCTTCACCTAATGATAGCTATTGTAGATAAACGAAAACTTAAGACTTTTATGCACCATTTAACACAACTGTTCAATACCTTCTAGGACAAGCGCATGTTATAGTCTTTGAAATACGAATTTCTTTCCAACACGAGCACGAAGATGGAAGACTTGAAAAAAAATATGGTGGACGACTTTGAAAGTGTTAAAATGGTTGAGTTGAGTAGTTCCACATTAGAGAAAGTGGCATCGACAAAATAATTGTTTTAGAAAAATGACACTTCGAATTTCAAGAATTCTTTTGGTTTCTCATTCAATATTCACATTGTAGCCCGATCAAATTCGAATTCACGCCAAAAATTCTATATTGGAGGTAAATGCTCCCTAACAAAGATGACTACATATTCAGGCCTCAAATCTAAGACCTTCCGCGTTAAGGATACCACACCCCAATTATTTTCCCTCAAAATCGGATAACAATTAAATTTGTAAGTGGTTTTAAGGATATGTGGTTTAATTCGATACAAAACAATTGATGAAGTAAATAACGAATAAAGAAAGATAGAAATAATTTAAACCACACGAGTGAGATAGTTCTAGTCTCAGCAAAATAATTGACCTCGATCCGGGCCCACTACGATCAGCGACAATGAACGGGGAAGATAGTTAATAACAGAGAAAATAATAATATATTGCCTTGAAGTTTGAGTTACAATGTGTTTTACAAGTAATCGGACCTCATTTATATAGTAAGGGAATCCTACATTAGGTAGAACTCTATAAAAGGCAAAAAATCTCCTAATTATCTTATTGCCAATTTCTTCTTGATACATGCCGAGATCCCCGCCGTGATATTCGGTCGGTAACAGATACCATGGTCTTCTGTTGGCCGTGCTCGACCACCTGACAACGTTCTTCGAATTTAATCAAGGGTAGGATCGATCCCAAATCACGACCCTGATATCCTCGAGGGTGGGCGTTATGGTCAGGACTCCATATTGATGAGATCTCTACCTCGGTCTAGCCCCCCGGTTACCATATCTCGAGCCTGGCTTATCATTTCGGAGACCAGGATATACTACGAGACCGATTTTACCCGTATACAGATAGTCCCCTCGTTTCTCGAAAAATGAGTTGATGAGAAACGAGATGAGATTGTCGGTTCCTTCTTCGGGACGTCGTATCAAAAATGACAAAAATGCGAAACGTCTCGTCAGTCATGTTATAATGGCATTAAATGTATGTGAGTCGGCTGTGGGTTACCCCAGAATGCGAAACATCATCGAGCTCCTATAAATGTCGTCTCCTTTGTTCATTTTCACTTTACATCAAACCTTCTACCTTCGAGTTTTAAGATTTCTACGCTCCTCTAGTGTTTTACCCTCCGTCACTCGGGGCCTTTTGCAAAAACTTACACCCGTCTTCTTCCTAAGCCAACAAATCATTCTTCAGCTTTCTTTCTTTCTTCATATTTCCCAGTTTTCCTCCACTTTTACTTTCCAAGGAAATGAGACTTCAAAAATCGTTCCCCAGAAAGAAGAAAATTCCTCTACTTCGTGGCCGGCCACTGGGTCGAGGCGACCGCCCCGAACATAACAGTTGATGAACCAGTGGCCGAACCTCACTTGAAAATATTCGTTCCCGGAGGGGTGCTTGATCTTGGCCAAACCCACACCATAATTAAGTAGTGAGGCGGTCGATGCAACAATAAACCCAACGAAGGCCGGGATCGAATCCTCAGGGAGTCAGAAATGGGATTGGGTGTATATTTAGTTTGATTATATGTTTAGACCCCTCCACAATATTTATTGGTGTTCTACTTCTACTTTGTTCTATTGTATGCAAATATAAAACTAAGAGACAATTTTAAGTTGTTTTTCAAATGATAAAAGGATCTAGGGCCGTGACTTCCACCTAAGTGGTTACCTAATAGGTTGTAAACTCTAGGTCAAGTTTGATTGGTCGGGGTTGTAATATAGCAATCACACTCGGATACTCACTTTATACCTCTCGGTAGTTTGACTGATTTTGCCCAATTTGGCGTTCTCAAGTCCAAATGGGTATTGCACAATACAAGTGATAATATCTCAAGTCGGGTCTTACTATCTCTAGATTCAATCCTTTAATCGGGGCTATCAGTTTCTTGAGTTCACCCCAATTTCTTGTTAGCCAAGTTCTCCTAGACTTAGTCTCTCTTTCTCAAGTAGAGACTAAATCAGTTAGGCATGAATCAGTGTTTGCAACCACTAATCCTTGAGTCCAAGCAAGAACTAGGCTAAATATCACTAACCCAATCACAAACAAGACCTAATTCAAACACCCATCAATACCCACACTAGGGTTCACAACCCTAGCTAGAAAATTAGCTACTCGTGAGAAATGCAGAAATTAAAGAAGAAATAAAGATAGAATCCATAATAATAAATTATGGGGTAAAAATCTAATGTTTGGAGACAAATCTAGTACAAAATTACTTAAAGAAGCAAAGAAAAATGGCTCATGTGCTCTTACAAAACAAAACTTAACATAAAAATGACAAAAAGTCCTATTTATACTAAGTTGAAAATATCTGATAAAAATGCCCCTGCGGAGGTTGTGCGGCCGCATAATTCTGAGTGTGGTCCGCACTCTGAGCTTGGTTGGTCAATTGGGCCTTCTGCGGTCACACAAAGTTGGGATGTGGCCGTACTTCATCAAGCTGTGCGGACAGCACATTTCTGAATGCGGCGCACACTTGGCTTGACCTGGGATCTGGACTAGACTTTGCGTACCGCACAAAAGTGAGTGCGGCCGCACCCTTGGCTTATATGGCCGCACGAAAATCGTTTGGACCGCATATCTTCAATTGGCATTCTCTGAATCTCTTCTTATGTTGTCCGCGTGTTAGTGAATGCGGACGCACGCTGGCTTCTACGGCCGCACAATAACTGTGCGGTCAACACGACTTCAATAGCTCAAAATCCCAACTCTCTGAATCTCTTTTCTGGGCCGCACCAAAATTATGCAGCCCGCATACTCTAAGCTACTTTGACAGGGATCCTTCTTTGTTTGCGGCCGCACACTTGTGCGGTCCGCACTCACATTACTTTTGTCCTGTTTTTGTCCTTGTCCAACTTTGACTCCTTTTTAGTTAATTTTCACTTTTTGGCTCGTTTCCCAATATTCCTGCAAGAAAGCTCATTTTATTAGTTCTCGGGATACCTTTAAGCATTTTCGAGCTAAAACACAAGTAAAAGAGAGAAAATAAGCGGTCAAAATCCCTACTTATCAGTGCTCGGTAAATAACGATTTTAATGTTGAAAAAACTTCTTTCGTACCGGGTCGGTGCGAAGATTTCTCGAGATACACATGTTCGATTACCAAAGAGATCCTCCCTATGGTCCAGATAGACTGCAACTGGGCCAACAAAACTGTAGTGGTCCCCGACCCCGAGGAGGCCTTTACCACCCATGTCGAGGGATACTTAAGTGTTTACACTTATCCCTTCACGTTGGGACCGCTAGAATCGGTCATCATAGATTTCTGCAAGAGGTATAAAGTTTTCCTCGGTCAGATCCATCCTTCAATTTGTAGGATCTTGATCCTCCTCCGGTTCTTCGTGAGCAAAATCGATGGCTTCCGGTTCACCATAGATCACCTACTTTGTTTGTATAGTCCCGGAGTATTCCGAGGGGGCTGATAAAGCTTGTGCGCGGTCTAGCAAGGCCCCATTCTCTAGTATCGATGAGGATCGGGATCGAGGCTGGCAAGGTCGTTTTGTCCGAGTGAGGACTTCGTACCTGATCCCAGCGGAATGCATGTCATTCCCCGAGAAGTGGAATACAAAGACGCAAGTGGAACTTTCCCTTGAATGTTGATTTTATGTTTACTTCTCTTTTTCTTATTGGTGTTTGTGGTGGTGCAACCGTTGCTCGGGTTCCAAATGTTGTTCCTCGACTCAAGGAGTGGGTCGAGGGTATTGTTTCTTAGATGCGCTACTCTGAGCGTTCGTACGCGAACTCTTGAAGGGCCGTTGGGAGGCCCGTTCCATCGTAAGATCACTTTTCCGATCAGGTCGGGTTAGGACTCTCTTTTTACTATGAAGTTCTTATTCCCTTTACTTTCTTTCTCAGGTTTGCCTAAGGATGTCGAGCTTAGGCCTCCAGTTGGAAATGAGTACTTTCCCGTTGAGACTCCTGCTCCAGGGCAGGCGGGAGAAAAGAAAAAGAAGAGGGTTCCGAGCTCCACAAGCTCGGATAAAAAGAAACCGAGGAGGAGGCTGGTCCGCAAGCAAAAGGAAACCTCCAGCTCCCGAGTGCTTGACTCAAACTAACTCCACCGGCTCAGGGACGAGTCCGAGGAGGATGAAATTTTAGTGGCTCGAGAGACATCATCCCCCGAGGAATGGGTGTCAGCTGAGGAGGGAAGAACAGAGGCCAATCCCTCACAATTACAAGAGGCCGATGCAATAGTGGGGGTCGAGAACCCTCAAGACAGCGGCTCTGCCCTACCCGGTGTTATTGACATAATGGGATCACCTTCGTTCACGGACTCGATGTTCGTTGAAGGTCAAGCGACGACGGAGCGGTCGAATGAGGGGGTTCATGGAGTGGACGATCCCCTCGAAAGCTTTTTTGATGGCGTGGACTCCACTACCACAGAGGATGTCACCAAATTGGGTGACTTAGAAGTACTAAGGAAAAGTTCACCCTCGGGGGCAGGTGGGTCTAGTTCGATCCCGAGACTGGTCAACCGATTCCCTGCCCCGAGTGTCGATCCCGGTCAGAAGCGGTCAGTCATTATCTCCATTCTGAAGGACGCCTGGGTCCTTTTTGCACCCATTGGGGTAGCTAGTTACCTCCGGTTCCTAGTGACTAAAGAAGACCAGGCAAAGATGAACGAGGTGGATTCCCCATGCCTGTTTAACAAAACATAACAGGCGCTAAATCAGGTAAGGTGTTACCAAACCTTTTCATTTCCAGCTTTGGTTACTTAGTGATCTTAATATTTTTGCTCATATTCGCAAGCCTCGGTGCTTCACCACAAGACCTTCCTCCGATACCGAGAAGAGCTGAGTCTCTTCGAGGTCGAAGCCAAGAGCTTACTGAAAAGACATATATGTACAAACTTCTCAGTGAGCAACGCGAGGAAGAGGCTAAGAGTCTTCGGGCCGAGATGGATACAGCTCCGGAAGAACATTCCGACCTGGTGGAACAGGTAAAAGTCTTTGAGGTTAGTGACAATGAGCTAGACTCGATGACTAACAGTCAGAACCTACAATTCCAACAAACACTTGATCGAATCGACCAACTTCGGGCCTAGATGGACGTTATCAAGGTTGAAGCTGAAGAGTGGAAAGACGAAATGGACTGTTTGACCTTGAAAAAGGAAACTGCCCGGGCGCAATTGGCCTCGGCAGAGGCTCAACTTCGAATGATGAGAATAGAGAAAGCTGAGGCACAGTCTCAGAAAGACGAGGAGCTCCTATCCCAGCTGAGTTTGGTTGCTGCCGATTGGGAGGCCCTCGAGAAATAGCTTAAAGCGGCCAAGTCGGTAGCTGAAATAACCAAGTATGATGTTGAAGAGATGGTGGCTTAGTGTAGAGCCGATGCCGAGGGAGCCTAGAACCACTTGAAAGACATTGTTGAGTATGAGAAGCAGTAGTCCTGAAGGGAGGCCCTCGAGGAGGTTCATGCTCGGGATTTTGATTTATCGGCCGAGATCGAAAATGCTAAGAGGCTCGAGGCCGAGGCCAAGAAATTGGCTTACCCCGAGGACAAAAAAGAAGAAGATTCTGAGGGTTCCAGCAGGTCCGGGGATGGAGATGACGTCGATGGTACCGACAATGAGGCGGGATCCGGTGAAGACCAAGCTACTTAGACGCCTTTGTAGATGCTTTTGCTTTTTGTTTTCATTTTTATTTATTTTATTTATTGTCGAGGCTATTTGGCCTTTGTAAAAATTCTTATCGAGGTCGTTTGGCCCTTGTAAAAATCTTTTGATATATATATACACAAGGCTTTTTCCCTCTAACAAAATTCAAGTTTTTCTCCTTTACAATTGCAAAGTTATCGAATGCCTTAGCACGTAATAATTAGGTCTTGTTCGGAGGTTCGAACTGATTTTGTTCTCAATATTATTTCGCTTAAAACTTGTGGTGGGGGGGGGGGGAGGGCT
>ML309749.1:0-87231 GCA_005239505.1 Nicotiana paniculata | reverse complement strand
GGGGGGGGGGGGGGGGAGGGCTCGGGTATGCCTGGAAGCTATCCCCAAAGTACTTAGAATATTTTGGATTATAATTTGCCGAGGGTAGCCTTTTGAACCAGTTTAGAAATCTTAAAGGACTTCGGGCCGCCCATTAGGATGGTCATAGACTTTTTTTTCAAGCGCTGCCCAATGGGCTTGTTACCCTGAGTCATCCGAGCTTACCCAATATAACGTCCCCAAGCGGAGATGGTCGTAGCCTTTAATGTTTTGGAAGTGCTTAATAGGCTTTGTGCCCCCGAAACCTACCTTGGGCGACAGTCCCCGAGTGAGGTGGCCCTTGGGCCTGATGTATTAAGGGGACCAAATGTAAGAGAGAAGAAAATGTTTTAAGGGAAAAAATATTTATCCGCAAGGTTGAAACTTCCTTTCATTTCTGTGTGTAACATACAAGGTTAAACATGTGTACAAGCTTTGTGTTAGAGCTCAGGCGGTCTACGTGGGCACAATTCGTTTGACTGTTTGGCCCTTACAGTGAATCCTACCGGCCGAGACTAGACTATTCGAGCGTGAAGTTTCTTCCCTTGCTAACATCATTATTCGAGGGTGATGCCCATTAGTGTTCGAGGCTGATCACAGAGAAGCCTCGACTATTGTTGATGTGATCTTTGACACCAGTTTATAACAGGTATTCGATTCTAAGTTAGCACGATCCATTGTTGCCTCGTTAAAAACCTTGCCGGAAAACCCATTTGGGACAAAACTGGTTCAAGGGAAAAGGAGTGCAACGCGTGCTTTCAGGCCTAAAAATTATATCTGTTACATCTCGCGTTTTCATACGTTAAAAGTTTCTTCTTCAGTTAATTAACGTAGACTCAAGGATAAGATCATCTTGATGTTAACGTATTTATGATATTTATAACAAGCGATAAATAAGTGTCGTGAAGAATAAATGGTACACGAATTAAAGAAAAAGAGTTTCATTGAAGGTGGCCAATTTGGGATAAAATACGGATCGAACGATAATACCCGATATTTATGGATTAGTACCATACAAAGTATCATATGACTGTGATAATATGATGTATAAAATATATTAAAAATAAGTAGAATTTTAATTAATTTGAGATAATTTTTAATTATGCGGGTAATTAGTTAATTACCGGATAACAGGACATTACCCAATTAACTAATAAGTGGATTAAAATTAATAAAATATATACTCCAAAACGTGGCAGCAAGAATATCAAACATATGACTAAGTAATTATGTAATCATAGGTGGCAAATAACTTAGCTAAGAAAGGGACACATCATTTCTATACAATTCTTACCATCAGAATTGTATTAGGAACTTTTACAATTCTTATCAATTTATTTCTCATCAATTCTTATTAGACACATCATTTCTTATCAATTCTTACGTTAGGAACTTTTATATAAAAAAAAAAACAGAACGTTGCCATCTTACCAAAACTTTCAAATTTCTGATTTTCAATACTTCATTAACAACGAGGATTTTTTTTAGAAGCCTAACAACGTAAAACTCTTGCGGTTCTAAAGGAGTTCGATACGATCTTCTCCAAGAATATTATACGAATTTTTTCATATTCCAGGTATGTTAAGGCCCTTCTTTCGTTTGGCATGGTCCAAATTATACGAAAGAAACGAGCAAACTCATGGTTTCCATAAATTACTTTATTCATAGAAATACTAGGGGTGTCTAAATTCTTGATTCCCCATGTGAATTATTATTATATTTTGTTCATGGGTCTCGAAAATACGTATGTTGGTAAAGTTTATTTCATGATATTAATAAGAGGCAAAATGGCCTTATGACGTACCGAGAGATTTTATTGAATTATTTCATATGCATTTCATGCATTTACATATGCACATTGACCCATGACCAGATAGCGTTATATACGCGTATATATGTAAATATATGTATATGGGATATAGGAAAAGATTACGACGTTATATACGCACCACCACTTGATCAGCTGGTATATGATGATGATGATGCCCACAGTGGCTGAAATATGATTCAAACGGCGTGATATACGAGTATATATGTATGTATATTCAAACGGCGTTATATACGCATATATATGTATGTATATATATGNAGGCTGATGATGTTATGAAACATGTACCTATGCACGACATGACATTCATATGCATATGCATGACGCTAAAAGTAATTTATGATTTACAAAGCTATTCAGGCTTACAGGTTGAGTCATGTGCTCTATATTTCTTCCATGTATCTTATGTACTTATTATGTGCCTTAAATACTCAGTACATTATTCGTACTGATGTCCCTTTTGCCTGGGGACGCTGTGTTTCGTGCCCGCAGGTGCAGGTACGTTAACTGACGGTCCCCCTTCTTAGGATCCCTGATCAGCGAGAGTTGGAGTGCTCCACTTGATCCGGAGCTACTTTTGATTTTGGTACAATACGTTTGTATATAGATATATATATGGGTATGACGTGGCTTAGACCCATCTTTATACAGTTATGTTTCTATTTGAGGTCTGTAGACAGTATGTCTAGTTGGATAGTATGTGGCTTTGCCGGCTTGTAGTTTTGAGATGTATAATTGTCTATAGCAGCCTTGTCGGCTTGTCTTACGTATGTTGTATGTATATGTATGTATGCCTGTTTGTGTAGATTTCCTTCATGTGTAATGTTCTCGTAATTCAGCAAATGTTATTCAGGTTCATATTTTAGACACATGTCTAGGGGTGTTTGACAGGTAGGACTCAGGCACCCATCGCGGCCCATCGATTTGGGTCGTGACAGAAGTGGTATTAGAGCAGTTCTGTCCTAGGGTTGTTTACAGACCGTGTCTAGTAGAGTCTTTTTATGGGTGTGTCGTGCACCATACTTATAAACAGGAGGCTACAGGACATATAGGATGTTATCCTCTCTTCTTATCTCAGATCGTGCAATACAAGAATTCTTGTTTTTAACGATACGTTATATTGTCAGCAATGCCCCAACAGAGTACGGCCGCCCAGAAGGGAAAGTCTGTGGCTGGTGAGACTACTAGTCGAGCGCCACGAGTTACCAGGGCTCGGGGAGAATCTCATGGTGAGGTTCCATCTCAGACTTCACATACCCCGCCTTTTCCAGAAGAGATCCGAAGGGCACCAGCTTCAGCGCCCTCCCCTGTACATTCAGCACCTCAGCCGGATGCGCCGAGTCAGGAGATGAGAGATGTCTTTCAGTTATTTACCCGATTAGTATCCTCACAAGCTCGGCGTTAGGAAACAGGTATTGGTCACGCAGATAGGTCCGTGAGTGCGAGGGTTCATGACTTTATTAATTTAGACCCTCCAATATTCACTGGAGCAGACCTGAATGAGGACCCTCATGTATTTATTGATAGAGTACAGAGGACGTTACGGGTAATGAAGGCCACTGCGATGGAGTCAGTTGAGCTAGCTTCCTATAGACTCCGAGATGTTGCAGTTAATTGGTACGAGTCTTGGGAATTGTCCAGAGGTGAGAATGCCCCTCCAGCGGTATGGCAGGAGTTTCATAAGCTTTTCTTCGTCATTATCTGCCACCAGAGCTTAGGCGAGCCAGAGTTGATAGGTTCTTGACCCTTTGGCAGGGAAACATGACTGTTCGGGAGTACAGTCTTCAGTTTGATTCGTTGGCTAGGTATGCTCCCACTATTGTATCTAAGATGGAGGATCGGGTTCATCGGCTCGTCATGGGATTAAAGCCTCACTTGCTTAACGATTGTATGTCGGTTTCACTTCATCCAGACATGGATATTTCTCGTATGCAGGCATACGCTCAGGGTGTATAGGAGCGTAAACAGAAATAGAGGACCGACCGTGAGCATGATAGGGCCCAGAATAAGAGAGTGAGGTCTTCGGGTCCTTCTGGTGAGTTTCGAGGTGGTCAGAGGCAGCAGTATTCGAGAAGTCCATCCCAGCCCTTGGCTAGCGCGCCCCCTCAGTTTGGCGGTAAGAGATTTGATCGTTCTACATATTCAGGGCCTGGTCAGAATTTTAGGGCCTCAGGTTCTCAGTATAGGGGTGAGTCAAATCAGATGAGGCCACCCTTTCCACGATGTACTCAATGTGGTAAGCACTATACCGGACAGTGCCGTATGGGATAAAGTGTTTGTTATACTTGTGGTTACTGGGCCACGTTATGAGGGAATGTCCGATGAGAGGTGATGCAAGCTTAGCTCAGCTAGCGGGATCTGTAGCTGGATCGCCATCATCAGTACGCCCCCCTAGGCAAGGTCCCCATGCACCAATGAGTCGTGGTAGAGGCAGAGGCGGAACATCTAGCTCGAGAAGCCCTCAGAACCGCATTTATGCGTTGGTAGGACGGCAAGGCCAAGAGTCATTTCCTGATGTTGTTACAGGTATATTATCAGTCTCCTCCTATGATGTATATGCACTGATTGATCCAGGTTCCACCTTATCATACGTTACTCCATTGGTTGCTAGTAAGTTTGAAATAAAACCTGAGTTGGTTAAACCTTTTGAGGTATCTACCCTTGTTGGGGATTCAGTGATAGCTAAGCAGGTATATAGGGGTTGTACAATAATAGTTCATGGTCGACCTACCGTAGCAGACTTAATCGAGTTAGATATGGTTGAATTTGATGTTATAATGGGTATGGATTGGTTGGCTTCTTGTCATGCCAACATTGATTGTAGATCAAAGATAGTCCGATTTCAATTTCCGGGGGAGCCTATTTTGGAGTGGAAAGGTAACACGGCATCCCCGAGAGGTAGATTTATTCCCTATTTCAAGGCAAGGAAGATGATCAGAAAGGGATGTATTTATCACTTAGTTCGGGTTCAGGATGTGGAAGTAGAGTCACCAACCATTCAGTCCATCCATGTGGTTAATGAGTTTCCAGATATCTTTCCTGATGAACTTCCAGGTCTCCCGCCAGAGCGAGAAATTGAGTTTTCTATTGACCTACTACCATATACTTACCCAATATCTATTCCTCCCTATAGAATGGCCCCCTCGGAGCTGAAAGAGTTGAAAGAACAACTAAAGGACTTGCTTGAAAAAGGTTTTATCAGACCTAGTACATCACCGTGGGGAGCACCTGTGTTGTTTGTAAGGAAGAAAGATGGTTCCTTACGAATGTGTATTGATTATAGTCAACTGAATAAGGTGACGATCAAGAATAAGTACCCGCTCCCGAGGATTGATGACTTATTTGATTAGTTGCAAGGTGCCAAGTGCTTTTCAAAGATATACTTGAGGACCGGGTACCATCAGGTAAGAGTTAAGGATGAAGATATTCCGAAGACAGCATTCAGGACTAGATATGAGCACTTTGAGTTTCGGGTTATGTCGTTCGGTCTGACCAATGCCCCAGCAGTATTCATGGATTTGATGAACTGTGTGTTCAGGCCTTTCTTAGATCTGTTTGTAATTGTATTTATTGACGATATATTGGTATATTCTCGTTCAGAGGATGAGCATGCTGGTCATCTGCGTACTGTGCTCAGAGTTCTACAAGAAAGGAAGTTGTATGCAAAATTTTCTAAGTGTGAATTCTGGTTGAACTCTGTAACTTTCCTTGGGCATATCATTTCGGGTGAAGGCATCCGGGTGGATACACAAAAGATTGAGGTAGTAAAGACTTGGCCTAGGCCCGCAACACCGACGGAGGTTCGTAGCTTTCTTGGATTGGGGGGTTATTACAGGAGATTTGTGGAAGGATTTTCTTCCCTTTCAGCACCTTTAACAAAGTTGACTCAGAAGGGAGCAAAGTTTCAATGGACTGATGCTTGTGAACGGGGTTTCCAGGCATTAAAGGACAGGTTAACTTCAGCACCGGTTCTAACGCTCCCAGAAGGGACCGATGGTTATGTTATCTATTGCGATGCTTCATGCATTGGATTGGGTTGTGTGCTGATGCAGCATGGTAAGGTTGTGGCTTATGCTTCTAGACAACTAAGAAAGCACGAGAAGAACTACCCGACCCACGATTTAGAATTAGCTGCGGTGATTCATGCACTAAAGATGTGGATGCACTACTTGTATGGCATTCATGTTGATATCTATATGGATCATAAGAGCCTCCAGTACATCTTCAAGCAAAAGTAATTGAATCTACGTCAAAGGAGATGGTTGGAGCTACTTAAAGACTATGATGTTGAAATTTTATACCATCCGGGGAAGGAGAATGTAGTAGCTAACGCCCTCAGCCGTAGATCTATGGGTAGCCTTTCGTATTTGTATCCAGAAAAGAGGGGAATAGCTCGTGAGGTTCATCAACTAGCTATTCTTGGAGTTCGGTTACTGGATTCAGGAGATATTAGAATTACTATTCAAGATACGGAAACATCCTCTTTAGTAACTGAAGTAAAGGAACGCCAATACGAGGATCCTGTGTTAGTTCGTTATAGGGACACCACCCTTCAGAAGGAGAAGACACCATTTGAAATTACAGAAGATGGAGTCCTCAAATATCAAGTGCGATTGTGTGTGCCTAATGTTGCAGGGCTGCGTCAGCTGGTTATGGGAGAAACTCACTATCTCGTTATTCTATCCATCCAGGAGCAACAAAGATGTATCATGACATCAGGGAAATATATTGGTGGGACGGAATGAAAAAGGATATAGCAGAATTTGTTGCTCAGTGTCCTAACTGTCAACAGGTTAAGATTGAGCATCAAAAACCTGATGGATTTTTGCAAGTTATGAAGATTCCGACTTGGAAATGAGAGATAATCAATATGGACTTCATCGTAGGCTTACCTCGTACCCAGCGTAAGTTCGATTCGATATGGGTGATTGTTGATAGGCTTACAAAATCAGCCTATTTTCTGCCCGTTAGAACTACATATTCGTCAGAAGACTATGCGAGACTTTATATCAAGGAAATAGTACGACTGCATGGTGTCCCTGTATCTATTATCTCGGATAGAGGAGCTCAATTTACAGCTAACTTCTGGAGGTCCTTCCAAAAGGGATTAGGGACTCAAGTAAGTCTTAGTACAACATTTCATCCCCAGACAGATGGACAGGCTGAGCGTACTATTCAAACACTGGAGGATATGCTGCGAGCTTGTGTGATAGACTTCAAAGGTAGCTGGGATGATCATCTGCCGCTTATTGAGTTCGCGTATAATAATAGCTACCATTCCAGCATTCAGATGGCTCCATACGAAGCTCTTTACAGACGGAAGTGTAGGTCTCCTATAGGATGGTTTGGTGTTGGAGAATCTGTATTACATGGGCCAGACCTAGTTCAGCAAGCCATAGAAAAAGTAAAGCTTATCAGGGATCGACTATTGCCAGTTCAGAGTCGTCAGAAGTCATATTCGGACGTGCGGCGATGAGATTTAGAGTTCGGGGTTGATGATTGGGTATTCTTAAAGGTGTCACCTGTGAAGGATGTGATGAGGTTTGGCAAGAAAGGCAAACTTAGCCCATGATATATTGGGCCTTATAGGATCATTCGGAGAATTGGCCAAGTAGCTTATGAGTTAGAATTGCCCTGAGAGTTGGAGTCTGTCCATCCAGTTTTTCACGTATCTATGTTACGGAAGTGCATTGGAGATCCTACCCGAGTGGTGCCCATGGATGATGTACAGATTACAGAGAACTTGTCATATGAGGAAATTCCTGTTGCCATCCTAGACCGACAAATCCGCAAGCTACGGAATAAGGACGTAGCCTCCGTGAAAGTACTTTGGAGGAACAACAATGTGAAAGAAATGACTTGGGAGGCCGAGGAAGACATGATGTCTAGATATCCCTACCTATTTCCTCTTCCAGAGAAGGGTCCGACTGAGACATCATAAACTCAAGGTGCGTGTACGAACTTTTGTGCTAGCTATTGTTATTGGTCATGTGAGGCCATCGTCGTTATTAATGATTGTGGTCCTATATGGCGTTAAATTACTGGGTTTCTAAAGAAGAGTTGGTAGTAGCATTGTTACAAGGGCGACTCTACAAAGGTTATATAAATCCGTAAAGGTTAAACATTCGAGGACGAATGTTTCTAAGGGGGGAAGGAGGTTACATCTCGCGTTTTCATACATTAAAAGTTTCTTCTTCAGTTAATTAACGTAGACTCAGGGATAAGATCATCTTGATGTTAACGTATTTATGCTATTTATAACAAGCGATAAATAAGGGTCGTGAAGAATAAAGGGTACACGAATTAAAGAAAACGAGTTTCGCTGAAGGTGGCCAATTTGGGATAAAATACGGATCGAACGATAATACTCGATATTTATGGACTAGTACCATACAAAGTACTATATGACTGTGATAATATGATGTATAAAGTATATTAAAAATAAGTAAAATCTTAATTAATTTGAGATAATTTTTAATTATGCGGGTAATTGATTAATTACCGGGTAACAGGACATTACCCAATTAATTAATAAGTGGATAAAAATTAACAAAATACATACTCCAAAACGTGGCAGCAAGAACATTTACCAAACATATGACTAAGTAATTATGTAATCATAGGTGGCAAATAACTTAGCTAGGGACACATCATTTCTATACAATTCTTACCATCGGAATTGTATTAGGATCTTTTACAATTCTTATCAATTCATTTCTCATCAATTCTTATTAGACACGTCATTTCTTATCAATTTTACGTTAGGAACTTTTATCAAAAAAAAAAAACAGAACGTTGCCATCTTACCAAAACTTTCAAATTTCTGATTTTCAATACTTCATTACAACGAGGATTTTTTTAGAAGCCTAACAACGCAAACCTCTTGCGGTTCTAAAGGAGTTCGGTACGATCTTCTCCAAGAATATTATACGGAGTTTTTCCTATTCCAGGTATGTTAAGGCTATCCCTTCTTTCTTTTGGCATGGTCCAAATTATATAAAAGAAACGAGTAAACTCATGGTTTCCATAAATTACTTTATTCATAGAAATACTAGGGGTGTCTAAATTCTTGATTCCCCATGTAAATTATTATTATTTTCTGTTCATGGGTCTCGAAAATACGTATATTGGTAAAGTTTATTTCATGATATTAATAAGAGGCAAAATGACCTTATGACGTACCAAGAGATTTTATTGACATATATCATATGCATTTCATGCATTTACATATGCACGTTGACCAATGACCAGATAGAGTTATATACGCGTATATATGTATATGGGAAATGGGAAAAGGTTACGACGTTATATACGCATTACCACCTGATCAGCTGGTATATGATGATGATGCTGCCCACAGTGGCTGAAATATGATTCAAACGGCGTTATATACACGTATATATGTATGTATATTCAAACGGCGTTATGTACGCGTATATAGGTATGTATATATATATGTATATGGGATATGGGAAGGTTATGGCGTTATATACGCACCACCACCTGATCAGCTGGTATACGATGATGATTTTCCCACAGTGGCCAATATGATATGATAGGATGCCCTCAGAGGCTGATGATGTTATGAAACATATACCTATGCACGACATGACATTCATATGCATATGCATGACGCTAAAAGTAATTTATGATTTACAAAGCTATTCAGGCTTACAGGTTGAGTCATGTGCTCTATATTTCTTCCATTTCTCTTATGTACTTATTATGTGCCTTACATACTCAGTACATTATTTGTACTGATGTCCCTTTTGCCTGGGGACGCTGCGTTTCATGCCTGTAGGTGCAGGTAGGTGAACTGACGGTCCCCCACTTCTTAGGACCCCTGATCAGCGAGAGTTGGAGTGCTCCACTTGATCCGGAGCTACTTTTGATTTTGGTACGATATGTTCGTATATAGATATATATAGGTATGACGTGGCTCAGACCCATCTTTATACATTTATGTTTCTATTAGAGGTCTGTAGACAGTATGTCTAGTTGGATACTATGTGGCCTTGCCGGCTTCCAGTTTTGAGATGTATAGTTGTCTATAGCAGCCTTGTCGGCTTGTCCTACGTATATTGTACGTATATGTATGTATGCCTATTTGTGCATATTTCCCTCATGTATAATGTTCTCGTAATTCAGCAGATGTTATTCAGGTTCATATTTTAGACACATGTCTAGGGGTGTTTGACAGGTAGGACTCAGTCACCCGTCGTGGCCCATCGATTTGGGTCGTGACTGTATCATTCCTTGTCAGTTAGCCGCAAGTGTTAGTTCAAAATGTAAATAAAAGAAATGAATGGGGTCGAGCAGTAATATCGTTTCAAGTAGGTTATATTCCAGTTGTTCGGTAGTTGCTCTTCGTTCAGTGCTTCGAGTTTTATAGGACCCCTTTCCGGTGATCTCGATAATTTGATACGGACCTTCCTAGTTCGGCCCCAATTTCCCTTCGTTCGGGTTCCGGGTGTTTAGTATAACCTTCCTTAATACCAAGTCCCCGACATTGAAATGTCAAAAGTTTGTTCTTCGATTGTAATACCTATCAATCCGTTATTTTTGGGAAGCCAACCGGACGAGGGTGACTTCGTGCCTTTCATCTAATAGGTCTAATCTCGTATTCATGGCCTCGTTATTTAACTCTTCGGTTGTATATCGGAATGTGAGATTCGGTTCTCCCACTTCGACCTGTATTAGAGATTCAGCGTCGTAAACCAACGAGAACGGGGTGGCCCCGGTACTAGATTTCGAGGTTGTACGGTATGCCCAAAGGACTTCGAGCAAGATTTCTTTCTACTTTCCTTTGGCGTCGGCCAATCTTTTCATGAGGTTTTGGAGTATGGTTTTGTTTGTGGACTCCGCTTGGCCGTTTCCACTGGGTGATAGGGTTTTGAGAGGATCCTTTTGATCTTGTGGTCTTCGAAAAATTTTCTTACTTTGCTGCTGATGAACTGCTTCCCATTGTCTCATACGATCTCGGCCGGCATACCAAACCGGCATATTATGTGGTCCCAGGTGAAACCAATGACGCCCTTCTCCCTGACTTTCTCAAATGCTTGGGCTTCCACCCATTTAGAAAAATAGTCAGTCATAAACAATATAAATTGAGCCTTACTAGGTGCCCATGGAAGGGGGCCGACGATGTCCATCCCCCACTTCATGAGCGGCCAAGGTGACAAGACCGAATGTAGCAGCTCCCCCGGCTGGTGAATCATCGGGCATGCCTCTGACACCTGTCACATTTTTGTATGAATTCCTTTGCATCATTCTCCATGTCGATCTAGTAGTAGCCGCCTCTGATTAGTTTTCGAACTAATGACTCGACGCCGGAATGATTTCTGCAGGTGCCTTCAATGGATTTATCTCAGAACATACTCGGTGTCTTATGGTCCTAGACATATTGCGAGTGGATCATCGAATATTCTCCAGAATAGGGTGTCGTCCTCGGACAAGTTAAATCGGGCTGCCTACGTGCGTAGAGTTCTTGATTCCTTAGGATCCAAAGGTAATTTCCAGTCTTCAGATACACTATATACTTACTTCTCCAGTCCCTAGTTGGGCTCGTTGAGTTTATCTCGGCGTGACCTTATTCCACTACCGATCTCATGAGTTGTACGACTACTCCCGAGTTGAACTCATCGCTGTCTATCGATGATCCCAAGTTAGCGAGAGCATCAACCTCACTATTTTGGTCTCGAGGTACATGTTGTAAAGTCCAATCCTTGAACCGATGTAACTTTACTTGGAGTTTATCCAGGTATCTTTGCATTCGTTCCTCCCTGACTTCGAACGTCCCATTAACTTGGTTCACCACAAGGAAGGAGTCACACTTGGCTTCGATCACTTCCGCCCCAAGCTTTTGGCCAGTTCGAGACCTACAATTATGGCCTCGTACTCGGTCTCGTTGTTAGTCAACTTTACAGTCTTAATAGATTGTCTAACTATATTACCTGTTGGCTGCTTTAATACAATGCCAAGTTCGGGCCCCTTTGCGTTCGAGGCGCCATCCGTAAAAAGGATCCATATTCTCAATGAAGTCCCTGAGTTTAACAACAACTCTCTTTCGACCTCGGGTATAAGGGTCGGTATAAAATCGGTAACAAAGTCCTCCAAAAATTGAGACTTGATGGCGGTGCGGGGAAGATATTCGATATCATACCCATTGATTTTGACGGCCCATTTGGCCAATCGTCTCCAGAGCTCGGGTTTATGCATTATGTTTCTCAATGGGTAAGTAGTCACAACACCTATAGCGTGGTGTTGAAGGTTTTAGCTTTATATAGGCGCTTAACAAAGCGAGCGCTAATTTCTCTAGGTGAGGATACCTAGTTTCGGCCTCGCCTAGAGTCCTGCTGATATAATAGATTGGAAATTGCGTACCTTCTTCTACCTGGACCAAGACCCCACTCACCGCTACTTCAGACTGCCAAGTATAGGTACCACTTTCGGAGTGTGAAGCAGAGCGGGCTTGAGAGGTACCACTTGAGTTCCTCCAAGGCTTATTGGCAGTCCGGAGTCCATGAGAAGTCATTTTTCTTTTTCAACAATGAGAAGAATTGATGGATTTTTTCGGAGGATCTCAAAATGAATCGATCCAAAGCAGCTATGCGTCCGGCTAACCTTTGTATGGACTTGACGTTGTCCACTATGGTCATGTTTATATGGCCTTGAAATTGTCAGAGTTGATCTCGATCTCCGGTTAGACACCATGAATTCGAGGAATTCCCCAGACTCGACTCTGAATGCGCATTTTTCCGAGTTCAGCTTCATATATATTGTACTTCTTTAATATGCTGAAGGTTTCCTGCAAATGTTTCAAATGGTCCTCTGCTCGTAGGGGCTTAACCAACATGTCATCAATGTAAACCTCCATTGACTTTCCTATTTGTTCTTTGAACATCCGATTTACTAAGCGTTGATAAGTGGCACCAACATTTTTTAGTCTGAACGGTAGTACGTTATAGCAGTGGTACCGTACTTAGTGATGAAGTATGCCTTTTCCTAATCATCCGGGTCCATCCGAATTTGGTTGTACCCGGAATAGGTGTCGAGAAAAATGAGGATCTCGTCGCCGGCCATCGCATCGATCATGCGATCAATGTTGGGCAGAGGGAAAGAGCCCTTGGGTCATGCCTTATTCAAATCTTTGTAGTCTGCACACATTCTCAATTTATTCTTCTTCTTGGGGACTAGCACTACGTTTGCTAACCAATCCGGGTATTTAACCTCCCGAATGGACCCTATTTTAAGGAGTTTAGATACCTCGTGTTTAATGAACGCATGCTTGACTTCCGATTGAGGTCTCCTTTTCTGTTTGACCAAACGGAACTTCGGGTCCAGGCTCAGCTTGTGTGTGGTTATTTCTGGCGGGATCCCTGTCATATCAAGGTGGGACCAAGAAAAACAATCTATGTTAACTATAAGAAATTGAATTAGTTTTTTTTAAGCTCGGGACTTAACCCTGTGACCAGCTATATCTTTCGATCGGGTAGATGCTCGATCAATATGTCCTGTTCTAGCTCCTCAATCGTCGATTTAGTGGCATCGGAATCATCGGGGGCTATAAAAGACCTGGGAACCCCGTAATCATTGTCTTAATCAATCCACTACATATCGGTTGGGTCGGGGCTGGTATCGGTAATTGCTATTTAGTTTCTTGCATTGTGACTGAACTTGGCCCCTTTGTGGTTGCAAGTGATATCAGAATTGCCTCTTTGACTGCAAATATTTTCTTTACGGTTGGTTGTTCTCCGTAGATTATTTTAATGCGTCCTGGTGTTGGGAACTTTAACACTTGGTGTAGAGTCGAGGGCATTGCCCTTATGTTGTGGATCCATGGCCTCCCGAACAAAGCATTGTACCTTATGTCTCCTTCGATCATATAAAACTTGGCTTTGTGAATGGTCTCGGCGGCATTCATCGGGTTATCTCCCCCTTAGTGGTTTCACATGCCATTTTGAATCCGTTTAGAACTTGGGATGCAGTCATGATTTGATCTTGTAGACCAAGCTGCTCTACGACTCTCGATCGGATGATGTTGGCCAAGCTACCTGAATCAATTAACACACACGTAACCCGAGATTTATTTATGAGTACAGATACTACCAGTGCATCATTGTGGGGCTGCACTATCCCTTCTGCATCCTCATCGTTGAAAGACAAGGTTCCTTCTGGTATGTAATTTTGAGTTCGTTTTTCCCTCGTGATGGATACTTTGGTGCGCTTCAACATCGGCCCTTACGGGACATCGACTCCACCAATGATCATGTTAATAAAGTGTTGAGGTTTTTCTTGTTTGGTCTGTTTATTAGAATCCCTATTCCTGAAATGATTCTTGGCTCGGTCGCTCAGAATTCTCGAAGATGCTCGTTGTTGAATAACCAAGTTACTTCCTCTCTCAACGTTCGGAAATCCTCTTTTATGTGGTCATGAGTGCTATGATATTTGCAGATCTGGTTAGGATCCCTTTGGGCTGGATCGGATTGCAGAGGTCGAGGCCATTTGGTATCCTTGATGTGTCTGATAGCTTATACAATAGCGGCAACATCGACATTAAAGTTGTATTCCGATAACCTCAGTGCTTCCTTAGGCCCTATAGGTCTGTCAAAACCGTTCTTGCTCATGATTCCCCGGTTACTTTTGACCTCGATCATTTCTCCTTTCACTTCTCATGGGGTTTCTCACGGATCAGTTACCTCTTCGAACCCCATAGTATGGTTGATAATCGTCTCTGCTTGATTTCCGTTTGCGATCAATGTCTCTCTTGGCTCTATCGACGTCTCTGACAGGATAAACGGGCCCCGAAGAGGCCCCAAGTTCATCATCTCGACTCTGATCTTTTATTGATACCGTTATGCACGTCTGCCCAAGTAACAACTGGATATTCTATCAGATTTTGTTTCAATTGAAGTGAAGCCATTGAGCTTCGAACATTGAGTCCCTAGGTGAAAGCTTGAACGGCCCAATCNGGGGGGGGGGGGGGGGGGTAAGACCATTCTCTACATTTGAAATCGGGACACAAACTCTATGAGCATTTCATTATCCCTCTGTTTTACTTTGAAGATGTCTGACTTCTTGGTCTCGACCTTGATAGCCCTGGCATGTGCTTTTACAAAGGAATCTACAAGCATAGCAAACAAGTCAATAGAATTAGGAGGTAGGTTATGGTACCATATCTGGCTCCCTTGGACAGAGTTTCCCTGAACTTTTTCAGCAGGATAGACTCGATCTCATCATCCTCCAAATTTTTCCCTTTGATGGCAAATGTGTAGGAAGTCACATGCTCGTTTGGATCGGTCATCCCGTTGTACTTAGGAATCTCCGGAATGCGGAACTTCTTAGGAATCAGCTTCAGAGCGGCACTTGGAGGAAAAGATTTCTGAACAAACTTCTTGGAGTCCAGGCTTCTCCCCTGATTCTATCTGTTTCGTTAGTTGTTCGAGCATCTTCATGATCTCGGGGTTGATCCCTGACTCCTTTTTCATTCGGCCTCTTCGGGGTTGGTTCATTTCATGGACAACTTCTTGGGATGGTTCGGACTCAATCCTTCTCGGGGGGCGACTCTAGTTCTGGAGTTGGGCTATGACTGCCTATTGAGCATGTAACATTTTGAAGATTACCCGCAAGTTGACCCCACTATCTTCGCCGCGTGCGTTCTTTGTGCAACCGATCGAGCATCTTTGCGGATGCTGTTCTCAGGATCAGTGGGTAAATTTGTATTGATGTCCACATGCGAGATAACATCGATAGGGTCTGCAGCTAGGACTCCGCCGAGGTCGGCTGGGGTTACCTCGTTTCCGGGTTCTATGTTGTCGTTTTCATCATGGTGGCCTGATTCGGCGTCTACGTTCGGAGGGGCTGACTGGGAGTTGGATATTTTAGATTTTGGCCTGAAATCAGAGTCACTTCAAAGAGCAAGTGTAAAATAGGGTGTATTATAGAAGTTTGTACCAAATAGGCACTATTATCCTTAGCTCCACGGTGGGCGCCAGACTATTTACCCTCAAAATCGGATAACAATTAAATTTGTAAGTGGTTTTAAGGATACGTAGTTTAATTCGAAACAAAGCAATTGATGAAGTAAATAACGAATAAAGAAAGATAGAAATAATTCAAACCACACGAGTGAGATAGTTCCAGTCTTAGTAAAATAATCGACCTCGATCCGGGCCCACAATGATCAACGACAATGTGAACATGGAAGATAGTTAATAGCAGAGAAAATAATAATATATTGCCTTGAAGTGCGAATTACAATGTGTTTTACAAGTAATCAGACCTCCTTTATATAGTAGGGGAATCCTACATTAGGTACACCTTTATAAAAGACAATAAAAACTCCTTATTAACTGATTGTTGATTTCTTCTCGGTACATGTCGAGATTCCCGATGTGATATTCGGTCGGTCGCGGATATCACAATCTTCTGTGACCGTGCTCGACCACCTGACAACTTTCGTCGAAGTTAATCAAGCCTAGGATAGATCCCGAATCACGACCCCGATATCCTCGAGGACGGGCGTTATGGTCCGGATCTAAATTGATGAGATCTCTACCTCGGTCTAGGCCCCCTTGTTACTATATTTCGAGCTTGGCTTATCATGTCGGAGACCGAGACCACTTTTACCTGTATGCACCAACGAAGAATTATTTTTCGATAATGTCACCTTTGGCATTTAATGTGGACGTGCTTAATTAGCCATATATATTTTGCTAAAGCTACGGCTAAGTATAACACAAATTGAATTGGGTAAAAGAAATACTAGAAAACATACAACTGATGTATACGCAGCATAAAATAAGGAGGCATTTTATGATTATATATAGCGGTAATTCGTGCATTAATTATGGAAGATCAGATTAAAATAATAAAAATAAGGTCAGTGCAAGAAGTCTTTATTAAATACCAGAATCAGTACATTTCGGTCGCTAGATTTGACTTGCATAGATGCTCTCCAACTAAGGCTGCATACATTTCCATTATAAAACTTGACTAGAGTTATGATTGTAACAAGCATACATGTATTTAAGATAATAACTACAACAATAATATAACAGTCATAGTAGAAGTATTCTAGAGGAATGAATAAATAAGAGTTTCATGCAATGACAGTGAATTTCACTCCCGTTTTTTGAGAATATTTGCACATTATAACCTTTTGAAGTCGATGTTCTTTGGACATAAATATACACTATTAATCATGAGTTTGCTTTAGATATAATATTTATTTTGATATAATTGTTCATTTAATTTTAATAAAATTTTAAATAGATCATATATTAGTCTGTGTCCTTTGCTTATATAATAGATAACTTAGTATATAGAGTTTAGTTTATACACGAAAAATAAAATTAACGGTTATTATAAGTATAAAGTTTGATTTCACAATCTAATGATGGAATTGGACAAACCATCATGGATGATTGTAGCACAAGATTAAATATAATTTATCTTGATTATGACAATGGTTTAATTTCAACTTCTTGTGCTAGTACATTTTGTATGTATTGAACAGACCAAGTAGAGATAAGTATTTTATATTGACTTAACAAAATAAACTCTCTAGCCATTATATGTACTCATACTCTTAATCTTGATATAATTATTATTAGTTGTGTTTATTATTATTATTTTAATTTATTAAAAGGCGAGATCCTTTCGTGTGTCAATATGCCTGGTAAATTGGATAATAATAATGTACATAGGCGAAATAATAATTAGTTGATGGAATCCATATCTCGGTTTAGATATTGATGATACACCTTTATGAAAGCTTATAAGTTTTCATGTGTAAACCCGGGAGTCTGTGAATTTTGTATCTGACATATGAAATAAGTTAACCGAAAGTCTAAAGGAAATAATCAATAAATTAAATTATCAGTAATTTAATTTAATTTATTAGTATCTGAATCTTAACATGGGGAGTTAAATAAGATTTAATTGATGAATTTCAAAATTGAATAAGGAGTGCAATTACGAATTTTTAGTGAAATAATTCGTAATTAATTATGGTGGATATTAATTTCGAAAATTAAAAATTAATTCCATAATTGAAAGTCTTGATAATTAAATTTTATGGTTCCTGCTGGGCCTAAATAAAAGGAAATAAATGAATCATTTTTCTGGTGGAAAGGAAAACTCAACAGGTTTTGGAAAAGGGTTTTAACCCTTAAAACTTGTGCTACAAATACATAAGGTTTTTCACCTAGAGGAGGAGGTCATGGTGGCCGAAATTTTCAGCCAAATTTTCCTAGAAATTTCGCCCACACGAAATTGTTATTTTCGGGTATTATTTGAGTAACACAGTAGAAGACAGTGGAACGTTCGAGGATCACGATTGTGCGGGTGGTGGAGATTCCATTGAGAAGTAATGGAACTGAAGGCTCACACGATAGAAGAAATATCGTAACGCTTCAAGAGGTAACCCGTGAAACCCCGTATATACTAGTTGTCTAGATTACATATGATTTTGATACTGGGATTGCTTCCGCTGCCTATAATAATCCATCAGTTGGTATGAGAACCAACTCACATCTAATTAGATAACTAGGTTTTTCATGAAACAAGAATATCATGTTATGCGCGCTTTTGAATTACATGTATATGTTGTTTTCCGAAATACTACACTATTGTTTTGTGAATTAACTGCGCATAAAATTTTGGATTATATTCTTGTAATCATGAGACATCTGTAATACACGTAATGTGTAAGAAATTAAAATATTTACCGTTAGTAGATAATTAAGTTCAACTTCTATGCACTAATGGTGTAAATAATACTTACACAATCAGATAAAATACTTACAGTTAAATTTTTGTGCTGATTATTAATTAGTAATCTCTTTTCAGCCAATGGTCTATCGGAAATAGCATTTCTAGCTTCACAAGGTAAGAGTAAGGCCTGCATATACACTATCTTTCCCATATTCCATTCGTAAAATTTCACTGCGTATGTTATTGTTGTTATTAATTAGTAATCAAATAAAAATAATAACTTACATACTATTACAAGATAAACAATACTTATTGTGTAAAAATCTTTACACGTATATATATTTTAAATCATAAAAAGTGGGATTATTAACTTGAAAAACAATGCAAACAACTTGCTAAAGATTTTTATACTGATCACATATATAAACTAAATCCTGTAACCTTTACTTCTATATATGCATTGACAAAATTAATTTTCTTACATTATCAAGTCAACAAGGTAATTAAAAATAAGTACAATTAACTTGCAAAAGAAGACAAGTAGCCTTGTACAACAGATTAAATTACACTTATGGTATATAAAATTATTTACGCTTAGTATTATAAAACAACGAACCCAGTTTGGTCCAACATGTGAGGTCTGGAGAGGTAGTCTATACGCAGACTTTACCCCTATCTAATGCAGGTAGAGAGGTTATTTCCAATAAACCCTCGGCTCATGAAGGACAAGAAGAAGAGGAGGGAAGCAAGGAGAAGAAAAAAAGATAATAATAACATAAATTATTTACGCTTAGTATTATATAAATTTCAAATTTTTTAATTTAAACAGTTTAACCTAACCGTGACAAACGACTCCACAAAAAAAGGTTACATGGTCGTGCAAGGAAGTTTCGATTAAAAGTAGCGCGTTTATTTCAAAGTCTCCCCTCCATTTATACCCCGTAGGCCATAGCTGCTGATTTTTTAGTCTTCTCTTTGACAAAATATCCCCTCTACAATATCTTCCACTTGTTTCTTCTTCTTCTTCTTCTCCTTAGATTCTCTCATTTACTAACCCTCATCCTATTAATAATAAAATTAATTTCATCTTTCCTTTATTTTTTCTTCGTCACTCTCCTCTGTTCTTTGTTAGAGTTGTTAAGGCAGCTGAACATTTTTCTCCAGCGATCTTGCTCAAGAAATCGTTATTCGGGAACCCCATGTGAGCAAAAGGTAATAATTTTGGTTTTCAAGTTGTTTTATTTCCTGAAATTGAAGTTTTCTTTAATGTCTTGAGCTAGAAGCTTTTTCTACATTTAGCTTTGACTTTTTCTCTGTTTTCGGCCACTGAAAAAGCTGAAAAGAAATAGTTATTGAAATTGAGAATTCTCTGTTATACAGTTCAACTATGAGGATTTTATAATTCTTGTTTCTTCTTTTTAATCGTACTTTTTAGGCAATCATGTCTTAATTTCTGGAGAAAAGAGCTTCCCATTTTCAATTTGCTTGCAAGATCACTCTTTGGTCTTAAGGTTCGTGTAAAATCAGTAAGAGGACTCTTAAACTTTGTTATGATCAGGTTGACTGCAAATAAAAAAGGAAATTCCCCTTCTTTTTTCCGTATCTTTTTGTTAGTTTGTTCCTCTAATTCTGAATCATGGGCATCAAGTTTTGAACTTTTTGCATAAAAACATAAATGAAGAGAAGTACAATAAGGAGAAGAGAAAAAAGATGGACCTTATTTTTTTTTTTTAAATGAAGATGGGGGAGTAAGTTGTGAGTTGGAAATGTGATGGCAAACTGGTCAATTGGGGCACATTAGTCTTATTATCTGGCTTGAGCCAAGTGGTAATAAGGTGGGGTCTGACTTTTGTATTTGAAAATCTATATGGTTGGTTTTTTGGTATAATCATTCAATGCTGACCTTTCTTTGTTTCTAGATGGAACACAACAAAATTCTCAACTTTGTCTCATATTTTATTTATCACGTGCATAAACTTCTTTAGACTGATGAGTTTAACTTTTATAGACTCATAATCAGATCATCTAAAATAAAGTATAATTATATGTAACCATCCGTATTAACAGCTTGTTTGGATGGTTGTTACGATTGTTTCATAGGTATCGTATTATATTATATTATATTATATTATATTGTATTGTATTGTATATTGTATTGTATTGTATTGTATTGTATTGTACTATGTCGTTTGATGAATACAATATTTGGATAAATTGTGTGGTTTGCTACCGTTTCATGATATCACACACCAACAATATGAATAATAACTTGCAATATTATAAAAAAAGTTATGATAAGGTATATAAAAAGGTAGGGTAAATGATACACAAAAAATTATTTAATAATAATGAAGGGTGAGATTGAGAGAAAAAAACAAGGTAACGACGCGACCACACCAAATCGGTCGTTACATAAAGTGGCACATTTCCTCATTACGTAACGACGGATTTAACGATATGATACAATAAGATTTAAGTAACAATCAAAACAAACATCGTATTTAAAGTAACATTACGATACAATATAATAGGTAACAACCATCCAAACAAGCTGTAAGTGGGATTAGTAACATAAAATATAAGGTATATCATTTGCTACAATAGATTAAAATATACTGTTAGTGTAACGATTCTTTACACTGACAGAGAATATAAATTAAATCTTAGTATAATATAGTAATATAGGATGTTGCAGTAGTGTCACGACCCAATTTCCCCTCCGTTGGGTATCGTGATGGCACCTAGTTTTAGGGACTAGGTAAGCCTAACAATTTACTGAAACAACAATAATAAGCAACATCTAACGACTTTTGAAATGGCAATAAAATTTACAATTTCCAAAATCGGTAGTACAAGTCATAAGCTCTACAGAGTTTGCTACAACTTCTAAATACAACTGTTTGGAAAAAGTAAAAACAGCGTAAATACAGATCAGAAGGTGACTCCGAAGCCTGCGAACGCAGCATCAGGTTTACCTTGAGTCTCCACAACAACAATCTGCGCGGCTAGCTACTGACCAACGAACTTCGAAATACCTGGATCTGCAAAAAAATGTGCAGAAGTGTAGTATGAGTACACCATAGTGGTACCCAACAAGTATCAAGACTAACACCTTAGTGGAGTAGTGACGAGGAACAATCAAGACACCTACTGGACTAAATAACCCGAACAAGTATAAATATAGGAACAACAGAGTATGATATCTACATAGAGACTACGTGGTATAGCTAACAATACAGTAATTGCAATATGAAAGAAAAACAACAAGTATCAGCAGAATACCATGATAATGACACAGAAGAGTGAACAGAAACACAACCTAAATCCGAAATCACAGATACAACAAGCACAAGTAATGACTCAGCGACATCGACCGCTCTCACATTAGGATTTAGTCAACAAACTCCACGAGGTACTAAACCTCGGACAAATCACAACTCACGGGTCTCAATACCTGAACCCTACCACTTGGCATCATGTGCCCTCATTATACCTAATAACTGCACTGACGACTCACGTGCTAAATAGAGCCATTCTCACAAAGAAGGCAGGTAAACAAGGGTGTGCATCTATACTCAACAATATCAAGAAAGCCTCTTAACCGATAAGAGTGCTTAACTACGTGTATGCTTGTGCAAGTGTCCTTACATAGTTCAAACTAGCTAGTAAGCATAAGAAAAGGAATAGACAGCACATAGAATGTTTTCCCACAACTCTCACAAGATAAATCTCACACGGGTAAGTGTACCACTACACAAATACCAACAACAAGAATGCCCTCAGGCCATCACACATCATCACAATCAATCCCTGACACAACCCACCTTGTCTCGCCACGTGTGCAGTAGTAAAGTGAATGCTCGCCTTGTCGCCACACGTGCATAATAATGTTCCCACCTTGTCTCGCCACATGCGCAACCCACATATATATATCCCGCCTTGTCACGCCGCATGTGCAATTATCAATAGTAACAACAACACGACAGAAACCTTGTGCAACCCCATATCAACAATCACACGAAAGAAACCTCGTGCATCACAATAACAACAACCGCACGGCAGAAATCTCGTGTATCACCACAACAAGTACAACAACAACAATGACAATAATACAAAGTACGACAAGTAATTCAACTCAAGAACCTTCGGTCACAAGAAACGGTAGAACTCATTCACAAGGAATAACCATAATAAAGAATACCAGACGTAATAAGAACAGCTCAACATGGAAGAAAATAATATGTAACAATGGTCCCACAATGCATGGTTCAACAATAGGAAACTAACACGAGTCAAATAATTCCAAATAAGGGCAAGTCCACTAAGAGTTACAACCTATTCAAATAAAGGTAGGCAACGGGAAGATAACCATAACCTCAATTAAGGGCGAACATTTACAAATGGGATAACTACAACTTCAATTAAAGATAAATCGTTAGGGAAAATATAACATGACAATAGAAGAGATAACAACTTCAATTGAGGCACGTATGAATCAAGTTAAACAATAAGAGTGGATCATGAAGCAATTGATTCTAATTAAGCAGGTAAAGGTGAGACTAGTAATCAAGGAACGTAATCATAACAGAACAACTGCATATTTAATCAATACAAGGACTTAGGAACCCTAAAAGGCCAATTTCCACAAATAAGCCCGAGCACGTACTCGTCACCTCACGTACATGGACAATCAACATAGAAGACTCAAGTCCTAAGGGGTAGTTCCCCCACACAAGATTAGGCAAGATACTTACCTCAACGAAGACAAACAAATAGTCTAAAATGAAGTTCTCGGGTGAAATAACTTCAAAACACAAATAAAACTTATAAGAAACTATTCCGGATCATAAAACCTCAATCTTTATCAGAATCTAAGAATCGATCCCAAAAGTCGATCCCCGGGCCCGCACCTCGGAACCCGACAAATTTCACAAAACCCGAACACCTATCCCTGATATGAGTTTAACCATACTAAAATTATCAAAGTCCGATACCAATTCGTCCCTCAAATCATGATATTTCATTTTGAAAACTTTCTTTAAATACCATCATTTTCTTAACTCAAGACACAAATTAAATGATAAAAATGAAGATAAAATCATGGAATATAATAAAATACTAGGTAAGAACACTTACCTAATCGATTTGCTTGAAAAACGCAAAAAGAGGCTCCCAAAACCGAGGTCTAAAACTCAAAATATGAAGAAAATGGCCAAACCCTTGATTTATATGACTCTGCCCAACACTTTCGCATCTGCGGACAAATAAGCGCATCTGCGCAACCGCATTTGCGAGAAACGTTCGCATCTGCGAACTTAACTTACCAGGCCCAGGTCCGCATCTGCGGACGACATAGCCGCACCTGCGGTGCCGCAAAAGTAATGTCAGGAGCGTAGAAGTGGACTCCTTCGCGGATGCGATCACAGAACCACAGAAGCAGCCCTCGCACCTGCGTGCCAGCATCCGCAGAAGCAGGCTAGCTCCCAGACCTCAAAGATTGCAGAAGTGACCAGGCTCATGCTGAAGCGGAGCCGCACCTGCGCTTCAAAGTGTCGCAGGTGCGAGACACCAAAACCAGACATGACCAAGACTATGAAAAACATCCGAAACTCGTCCGAAACACGCCCGGGGCCCCCGGGACCCCGTCCAAAAATACCAACAAGTTCAATAACCTAACACGGACCCGCTCGAGGCCTCAAATCACATCAAAAAATAACGAAACTATGAATCGCACCATGAATCGAACTTATGAACTTTCCAATCTTCCAACTTCTAAAATCGCGCCGAAACCTGTCAAACCAACCCGGAATAATGTCAAATTTTGCAAACAAGTCCCAAATGACATAACGGAGTTGTTCCAACTCTCAGAATCACATTCTGACCCCGATATCACCAAAGTTAACTATTGTTCAAACCTCTTCACTTTCCAAACTTTCGCCGAAATGCTTCAAATCACCCTACGGACCTCCAAATCCAAATCCGGACGCACGCCTAAGTCCAAAATCATCATACGAAGTTGTTCAAGACCTTATGCCGCTGAACAGAGTTTAAATTCTCAAAACAACCGGCCGGGTCGTTACAAGTAGTTTGAACCATGAAGTTTTTCTGGTCTCTTTTTGATGTTGCTTTGAGCGTAAAAATATCAGATTTTGGGAAATGAATGTGAAACCAAGACTTCTTGTCATGGCTCAACTATTGTTAATCAAAGTGGAAATGAAGTTTTATAGAAATAAAAGGTGACATGATTGTACTTTTTGGACTTTGTTGACAACGTTCTGGTTATGAAAGGAAGCTACCTTGTCAATTGTTACTGGCTTTCATATTATTCAACGTTTAAAAGAAATAAAACAATAATTTAATAAAGCTAGTATAACTCTTCATAGCTTTTATTTAGTGGTTTGATCTTCTTTCATTTGATTGATTTCACTTATAAGTCCCTAAAGTATTCTACTCAAATTCGTCCTATGTTGAGCAGGCATTTCATCAATCTAAGATCTTGCGGTCAGGCAATGGAGAAAGTAGTGACATTAGTTGCATTTAGACTATTTGTTATTCTATCAATTTTTCTTCTACCAAATGTATCCGAGGCAGAACCTAGATCTCAGACGGTCCAGATCATATGCGGTAACCAACTGGAGCATAATACTACAATTTATGTCCCAAATTTTGTTGCCACAATGGAAACCATAAGTGAGCAAATGAGAACTAGAGGCTATGGAGTAGCACTCACCGGTACTGGACTGGACGCTAACTATGGACTAGCACAGTGCTATGGTGATCTTTCTTTACTTGACTGTGTCTTATGCTATGCCGAAGCCCGAACAGTCCTTCCTCAGTGCTTTCCTTTCAATGGAGGGCGAATTTATCTCGATGGCTGCTTTATGCGGGCTGAGAATTACACATTCTATGACCAGTATTTAGGACCTGAAGACAGACATGTCTGTGGAAATAGAACCAGAAAGGGTTCTTTGTTCCAACAAACCGCTAGACGGGCTGTTCAGCAAGCTGCTGCTGATGCACCAAAAAGTAATGGCTATTCACGCGCTGAATTGGCAGTGCCCGGGGCAACAAACGAGACAGCTTATGTCCTAGCAGATTGCTGGAGAACACTGAGTGCTAACTCGTGCCGAGCTTGTTTGCAAAATGCATCTGCCTCTATGATGGGGTGCTTACCCTGGTCAGAGGGCCGAGCATTGTACACTGGATGCTTCATGAGGTACTCGGATGTTAATTTTCTTAACGCTATAGCTACCAGTGGAGACTCATCATCAAATGGTAATCTTTCCTCTGTTTCCTTCTTTTGAAACTGTAATGTGGACCATGTGGCTGATAGATTAACAAATTTTCAGGAAATGTGGTAGTAATTGTAATTGCTGTTGTTAGTGCTGTGGTCGTTTTGGTAGTGGGAGCTGTTATCGCCTTTTATATGTGGAAGAACAAACAAATACAGAAAAAGAGAAAAGGTAAAACCTTTGGTAATATTTCAGCTAAAGGCTTTAGCTTTTGAGTATTTACAAAGTAACTAAGAGTTTGAAATATCCAGGTTCCAATGATGTGGAGAAATTAGTAAAGACCCTTAACGATAGTAGCCTAAACTTCAAGTATTCAACTCTTGAGAAAGCCACCGGGTCTTTTGATGAGGCGAACAAGCTCGGTCAAGGTGGATTTGGCACAGTTTACAAGGTAGTGGGCTGAGAATATTGCACTGGTTAACATCTTTTAAGTTTTCAGTTTATTCATAACTATAATTCACAATTACGAGTATCCACATGATCACATCAGAGTAATAAGTCTATACGGTATGCTTACGTTGTCAGGGAGTTCTACAAGATGGGAGAGAGATTGCTGTCAAAAGGCTGTTCTTCAATAACAAACACAGAGCTGCAGATTTCTACAATGAAGTCAACATTATTAGCAGTGTTGAGCACAAAAATCTGGTAAGGTTATTAGGATGCAGCTGTTCTGGACCTGAAAGTCTTCTCGTATATGAGTTCCTCCCAAACCAGAGTCTTGACCGGTTTATCTTTGGTGGGTAGCAGTAGCAGACTTTGCTCTATCTTAAATTTTGTTTTATACAACTGCTGCTATGACTTTGTCTCACTCTTGATTCTTATTGGCACGAAACCTTGAAATTGGCAGACCCTAGCAAAGGTAAAACACTGAACTGGGAAAAAAGATTTGACATCATTATAGGGACTGCAGAAGGTTTGGTCTACCTCCACGAAAACAATAAGACGAGGATTATTCATAGAGATATAAAAGCCAGCAATATTCTGTTGGATTCAAGGCTCAGAGCGAAAATTGCTGATTTTGGGTTGGCCAGATCTTTCCAAGAAGACAAGAGTCATATAAGCACTGCCATTGCTGGGACTTTGTTAGTGATTCTTTTCTTTCACCATTTATATCATAGATCAAAACTTCTGCTCACTAAATATCAACTTCAGTTAATTAGTTCTCTCTTCATCAATGGTTAATTTTCCATTCTTTTCCTTCACAGAGGATATATGGCCCCAGAATACTTAGCCCATGGCCAATTAACCGAAAAGGCAGATGTTTACAGCTTCGGTGTTCTATTATTGGAGATTGTTACTGGAAGGCAGAATAATAGAAGCAAACACACTGAATACTCTGACAGCTTAATTTCTATTGTAAGTTGTGAACAAATTCTGATTTGTACCTCCAATATATAAAATGTTTTTGCTCATTGGTTTAGCTGTTTCCGTGTATTGGATGAAAACAGGCATGGCAGCATTTTCAACATGGGAGAGTAGAGGAATTGTTTGATCCAAATCTTATGTTGCACAACTACCATACTATCAATGTAAAAACTGAGGTTCTAAGAGTGGTACATGTTGGGCTATTGTGCACACAAGAGGTTCCCGGATTAAGACCATCGATGTCCAAGGCATTGCAGATGCTAGTAAAGAAAGAGGAAGAGTTACCTGCACCGACTAATCCTCCGTTTATAGATGAGAAAACCATGGAGCTTCACGACCCTTGGGATACCCCATCTTATCCCCATAGAGAAGGTGATTCGGCTTCAATTGCCAACATCTCTCACAGTTCGTTCTACCCCAGATGATTTTTCAGTGGCCTCAAACTGAGACATAACATAAATCTGCGAGAAAATGAAATCTCGACTATTATATATCTTGCCTCGTGTTCCTTTTTGCATACTCTAGGAGCAGATGTTTCGTTAGCAACGAGTTGCTATTATCATTGTAATGGTGAAAGTGTTTGCACATAGGGGGCCTTTTTATCATTGTTACCAAGTATATACACATTACCAGGAAGAGAAATCAGAGATATTTGAGTACCCTTGCTTTTAATGAGAATTAGATAAAATACAATGTGCTACTTCAAAGAATGGAGGTATTGATTCTTACACATTTTGAATCATTTCAGTAATAATCTTCTTCTGTAATTCTTGCTTCTTCGTTATCCATTAGTAATAGCATAAGCCTTTATCCTTTTCGGTTCATGAAGATTCAAGAACGTAGTCATCCAACACCTAGGCTTTTGGCTTGAAAATTACGTTGCTGCTTGTCATTCAGTTTTGAATGTTGTTTCCACGAATATAGAAAGAAATAAGTGGGACAAATCACCTAGGCTGTTGACCATTTGTTGTTGTAATTCTAATTATGCCATTTTGGTTTTAGAATGATGCTTCTCTTATAGTTGCGACATATTTAGGTTGAAACGTCATTAACTGGTAATATTATTTGTTCAAAAAATATATCACTAGTGTAATCCTTCCTATCTCTCCATTACAAAATTTCTACCTCCCTCTCAAAGACAAAATTATCTTTTTGGTAATAGCTTCCGTAGAAGGAATAATTGTATGGGTCAAAATCCGACTGAGGAAATTCAGTACGCAGAGGTGATAATCATGAGTAATTTGTAATTATCGTGGGCAATTTGACCGATGTCGACCAGTGATTAACGGAACGTGTCGGCAAGCGATCGACCACGGCCGAGGTCGAGTAGTATAGGTAGTAGTAACAATTAATTTTGTATTGGGATCTTCAAAGAAAATATTCTATTGAATATTCTCTATGTTTGTACTTTTAGGGTTCTTGGGAATATCCCATATAAGTAGAATGAGAGATAAGGCCAAGGGCATATAATATTCCATGTGATAAGAACTCTTTTGAAAAGCAAGCTCTTTAGATAAATACAAAGAACACCTTTCGTTAAATCTAAATCTAAGTTTCAATGATGACAATTGTGCAAAGCTAAAACCTATCTACATTGATTGCAGAAATCAAGGTACCAACAAAAGGAAAGAAAGCTGTCAAAGAAGCTGATAATGCCTAACCAAAGGAGACGATGCTATATCAAAGGACAAAAAGCCATCAAAAAGGAAACCAAATCAGCCTTGCCATCTCAGTCTCAATCAAAGGAGATCAAGACTGTCAAACAAGGAAATATATCGAGTGCAAATCAAAGAATATCCGACATCTTCAATCAGACGATATTGAAGATTGATCAGCAAAGTGGAAGGCTCAAATCTCTCCTTAAAATAAGGACATGAAAAGGAAATTCATGAACGAATCCAGCTCATCTCAAGTGCAGGATTCGAGAGGCACCGCTTGGGTCAAATCTCTTAGAGGATTCTATGCCTCAATCAAGACAAATTGCAATGGCTCTCAAACTCTCCTGTAAGAAGACTACTCAGTTCATAAAGAAGACTTACGCAACTACAAACATTTCCTTCTAAATCTCTCTACTTCTTAGCATAAGCATTGTATTCTTCAGTTTACCTGTGTCATAAAAGATAGGAAGAGTTAGAACGCAAAAGAGAATTGTGTCAATATTCAGAATCTATAGTTTCTACACTCCGTTGGGGGTGAACGAGTTAAAACCATCATTGCTATAGTTATTTTCAAGATCTAAGAGAACCCTTCTGACCCAAGAGAAACTAGACGTAAGTACCACACCGGTACCGATCCAGTATAAAAATTGATGTGTGTTGTTCTGCTTTTTATTCGCTTTGCTTATCTCTATCCGTGTACTGTACGAGATACAGTCGACTAAACTCATCCTTAGTCAACTAATTTTTAATAGACCACAATTCACCCTCCCCTCTTATACTTTCAATTGGTATCAGAGCAAGGATCACAAACTTTGCTTAACAGCTAGTGAGAAAAATATCATGGGATCTAACACTGTCGTTGGTGCACTATTTCAAGAAGGAACTTCTCAGGTCCGACCTCCCTACTTCAACGGACAACACTTTTCTCATTGGAAAGTTCGTAAGGAAACATACACAATTTCATATGACATCAAAGTTTGGCATGTAATCAAAAAGGAAAATCTTCCAATTCCGCCAAAGAAAGATGCAAACGTATCAACTGATCCACTTGACTTAGATAATTATATTGGCGAACAAGTTGCTGTCATAACTGCGAATGCCAAAGCAAAAAATCTATTGTATAATGCTATCAGTGGCGAAGAGTATGAAGAGATTTCAAGTTGTGAAACTGCTAAAGAAATATGGGATAAATTGGAGGTCACATATGAAGGAACTAACAAGGTAAAAGAAACAAGAATCAATCTTCTAGTTCGCGACTATGAGCTATTTCAAATGAAGGATGGAGAATCAGCGGAAGAAATATTCTTCAAATTCAGCAAAATCCTTAGGGATTTGAAATCTTTTGGCAGACCAATTAAAAGTGGAGAACAAGTCAGAAAAATTCTTAGAAGTCTACCCACAATTTGGCAGCCAAAGGTTATTGCAATGGAATGTCAGGATCTTGACAAAATGTCCTATGATGAACTTAGAGGTGATCTAATTGCCTTTGATAAAACTCGCTTGGATAGGTAAATTAAACAAGAAAAGAAGAAAACAGTTGCTTTTAAAGCAACTGTGGCTGAACCAGAAAATAAAAAGGAAGAAAAGGAGGAGAACGGGATGAAAACATGGCCATGCTTTCTCAAGTTATAACAAGCATGATGAGAAAAAATCGAAATAGCAGAAGAGGGAAGTCAAACTTCAGAAAATGAAGGATAAATAATGAAACTGATAAAATGATGGGTGCTATGAATATGAAAAATTTGGACACATTTAAGCTGATTGTCCTGAACTAGAGAAGAAGCTCAATAGAAACATGCAAAAGAAGAAATCCTTTGGAGCCTGGAGTGATGAAGAAAAATCTGACCATGAAGAAATTGCAGATATGTGTTTCATGGATATTGATGAAATGAAGATTCAGTGGAGCTTGGGCTGATGGCAAATGAAGGAGCAGATAAGGAAGAAAACCCAAATGAACTTGGCCTTATGGCAGACGAGGGAACCAGTGAGGTACGTCTTCCTACATGTCCCAACTGTTATGAACTTCAAGAATTTGTTGATATTGCTCTTGTAGATATTGAAGGAGTTCTAAATGAACTCAGAAAGATCAAAAGAGAAAAGAAAGATTGGGCTTTGAAGCCGGAGGTCTGTGAATGGAGCGTGATATGCTTCAAGATGAAGTAAATGAACTTCAACTTCAACTGAATAGATTGCAAAAATCCACCGGTCATAGTTCTGTCAAATCAAATCAGACTACTCCTCATAATTCTTTGATTAATTCTAGAAAATCTCATGCATGTTCCTTGATAAGTAGGGATTTTGACTGCTTATTTGCTCTCTTTTACTTACGTTTTGGCTAAAAAAATGCATAAAGGTATTCCCGAGAACTAATTGTTACATCCCGTACTTTAATATTAGGATGAGTCGTAGTAATCCATATGAGCTTGAAGAACTTAGACAATTCATGAGGTTATAGAGGATTTGCGACTATGTTATTGTAAGGCTCCGTAAGTTTAAATATTGATAGGTATAAAAAGATTTTGATGTGGTATTTATTTTGAGCGAACATTTATTCTAGAATGTTTTTTTTTTGAAAAATATGATTTTATATAGTTATTAATATTACTACTTCCGAATATGCTTTAAATTATACACATAATATAAGAAAGTTTATGAGATTTTCTTTATTGTAAAGATAGAAATTATTTTCTCACAAGAAAAAACGATTATCTTTTTACCATTTTAAAGAATTAAGCGTACGAAAATTTGTACTCTTTATATGAGATTAGGAAAATTAGAGGTTGAGAAAATATGTTCATTTTTTACATGGATATTTTAATGAAATAATAGTATATATATTAATTTTATATGGTACCACATGACCATGATAGTAGGGTACATAAAGTGTGTTAAAAGTGAGTAGTATTTTTAAGTAATTTGAGATAATTCTTAATTATATGGACAATTGATTAATAGTGCAGATAATTATAATATTAAATAGGATTAAATGGATAAAGATTTTGTTATAGGATGCCACATGGAATTAAGCTAGGCCAAGGTGGAACCAATGTGCATGTTGAGTCATAACTCATAAGGTGCCTTGTTTACACGTAAGTCTTTGGGATAATTACCTTTGAAAACCAAAATCGATGACTCACATAAGTCATAATACATCATACGGGGCTACCCATAGCCGCAAACTACCGAGAAAAGTACAAATGCTCAAAACAACCGGTCGGGTCGTTACATGCGGCCACACTCATAAATGTGCAGTCCGCTGAAATTTCCCATGACCGGTCGGGTCGTTACATCCTCTCCTACTTAAACATACGTTCGTCCTTGAACGTGCCCAGAGTTGTTCCAAAAACCATCAAAATTGCCGTGTAATCTTACCATGCACATAATCGGGGTGGTCGCACGTCAACCTATCCCATATAGGCCTAATAACACAACATAACTGAAATTTCTTCATCCAACCTAACCCATAAACCTTAGAATCAAATTTCTACATCTGATATTTCTATAGCATCATAATCTCACATCAACACACTGTATAGGTCTGAACAAGCTGTATCAATCAATAGTCATAACCCAAGTTGAAATCATATGACATACCATATAACTCAAACACTCATAGAGATAATTTCTAATCATAGCAGCTGCTCAACAACCCAATGACGGTATCACACCTCTTATCTAACAAAGCTTCATCCTATCACCTTCATATATTGTCCATGATGAAAGAAACACACGGGGACTCATAACCGTTTTCGGATCATTAAGTGATGGAACTCCCTCTCCTTCGGTAGGAACTATAGGAAATTTCAAAGTCGACCAGCGTCAATATCCTCCCAAATATACCGCAATCAGATCCGATAGCACCCATTCTAGGTCCAATAACCTCATTTCATCTATCACAACCACTCTAGTGACATGCCACCTCAATACAATCTAAAGACACAACCCGTGCAATCCGTGCACCAATATGCAACAAGCCAAGTGTACTCAAACATAGAAAATTACTCAAGCGAGAGAACCGTCCCTCAAGCTCAACAAATACCGCCACAACGAGATGCTAACAACCCATCTCGCACCATAGAACCATAATACACGAAATCTAACACAAGGATCATATCCCAACATGACTTTGCTTCAATACGCGACCCCATCCCAAACACTGTTCCTCATGAAATACCTCAAGTCGCAATGCTCAAAATCAATCACCACGCAAAATTCGATATCTAGTACTCAAGGTGAATTACCATAACCACGGGGAATTAGACGGTACGATGCCACATGAAATCCGAAAGAACATAACCGATACACATCAATCATGCAATACCCAATTACTCATCTCACTCAATCCGCTATAAGACCAAAATATTACTGCACCATGTGTGCCTAAAACCAACGGATCACAACTCCTCAAAGCATGGAAGATTAACTCATAACTCATAACTCATTCCAGAACACAAATAATCCCAATAACAACTGAATGGCACGCCCCTCAACAATAGCACTACGGAGCCAACCAGTCTGACTCGGTGCAAAGCAACCATCCCAATTGGGCCGACTAATGAACCCCAAATCGATCCGGTCATCCACAATAGACAGATAACCTTCCGAAGGTCCACAATGATTGAATCACAATACAAACTAACCTATGACTAACCTTCACTATGTCTCCACAGCCCACAACTATGAAATTGTCTACTCATTAGAGTTCCCAGTCTCCAAATCCATAGAGCACACAAATCACCCTATTGGATCTCAACTCCGTCGTCTGAATGTCTAATACTTCTCCAATACACGACCCTACCACGAGGGATACCCCTATAATTCCATATATGTTACAAGGCAAAATCTGAATATCCGCAACCGACCAACAAGGAAGTACCGCCACACCAATGAAGTATCCATAAATCAAAACACAGTGCCTCTTCTGAAACTTACACCCTCATCAAGCCATATTTAGAAGTAATATAATCTATCTGGTCACCTGAGATCGTCCATGCTACCTAAGAATTCAGGACCTTCCTTTCAAAACCGCATAGTGACCTTGCACCCGCAAATATCAACACTACACCCCACATCGCACCCATTATGACACCATAAGAAAGATACGACAAATCTCAAAGTCCATTCTGAGTTGGAAGCAGCTACATACTCAATTAGCTAAGAACTTTCCATTCGATTTCATTCTGGAAAAAAATTACAATACGCTACATGCCCCACGCACCAGTAGGAAATATACATCTCAAACCATGGTAGAGACCATCAAGAATTCTCCGAAATCCATTTGCACTTAACCAACCTGTTAGGATTGAATCCTTCTAACTCAACCAAGCTATGCAGGTCGCCAAAACCCAAGAGCATTGCCATGAATCACACGTAGAACCTTACCACATCATAAGCACCTGAAGAACCGGTCTTACTCATTACCATGCCGATCCAACCTACTACTAACTTGTTCTATCTCTCCGAGTTCCTTCTGAGTTACCTTCAAATTGATTCTTCCCCTTTCCATATTACCAAAATCCTCAACCCAAAACTCACCATGCAATACCCCAGAACAAACAACACTGCCCTAAGGCTCATAAGTCGCTGAATATTCTCTTCAGCACCCGAAAAGCACCACAAGTCAAACACTTACACTAAAGAGACTTTCTATGAATTAAAACTATTCTTCCCCTTTCCTGATACCAAAATGTAGAATCCATAATAATGTATAAATGCCACAAGTATTGACACCCTCCAACGTGAATCTCAATTTCTAGATAAATACACATCCTGAAGATTCCCAATTGCCACACATAAATCTTGAATCCATCAGAACCATTCGCGAGAGTCATTTACTCTGCTCAAATCCCAATTAAATCGACCAACAGACAGAACGAACCGTGCCCCATTTTAACACCAACACCCTAGGGAGTAACCCCCCTTAATGCAACCAAATAAATTCCTGCTCCCTGTACATCACATCCTTCACCAATAACGACTCAAATCATTCAGTGCTTCTCATATACTCATAAAGACTAATACAGCTCGTATCCAGAAATTCTTTTACTCAAGTCATCCTTGATTTCACCCTCTGTTGAACATATATCGTTCACAAGTATACCTCAAACCAAAACCAATACATCACATCACCGTATATTCGACTTATCAATAGCAGACTCCCCCACTTAGCTCGAAGCCACAGATCAAAACATACAAAAACTCACAATGCCCATGTTCTACTACTGTCATAATACCATAGTGAGATTCAACTAAATCCTTCATAAGCACATGCAACACAAACCATCTAATATATCAATTCATTCGCAAATCTCGCATCCACCATTGTAATAGACATGCCAACTTCCACAAGCGATCTGCAGATCTGCCCTGGAGAGCCCAAAAGACATTACCAAGAACTCATAACACAACATAAAGATCCGCTTCACTCTACAACTAAACTGCATGAGAAATCCTTCAATACACCCACAACTCGAGGTCATATGTCAACTCAAGACCGAAGTCAAACACCTAATAGTTCTTGCTACTTCTCCAGCCAACTCTTTTTGTCACATTCAAACAACCTGAATACATCTCACCATCAAATCATACTCACCACATGGTCACCCAGTCACAAAATCCCACCATTAAGGACACAAACCGACATATAAGTCCCCAAATGCACGTGCTCGCGCAATCAAAATCTCAGCACTCAAGCCACAGACAAAATCCGACCTCAAGTCCTCCAGACTGTCCCATCATCGACTTGCTAAGATCACACCTCGTACCTCATCCATGGAAAGCACAATCTGTTGATGCATAGCTGAGACCGAGCGCTCACGTGCGCATTCGAATACATGGAATCAATTCAAAGATTTACGCTTTAGGCTGAATTAATGGATTTGCACGACAAGAATTCAAGAATGTGAGATTTTTCCTAAGGGTTCTGCAGCCTCTCGAAGATAAGTACAGACGTCTCTGTACCGATCCGCAAGACTCTACTAAACCTGCTCATGACTCGTGAGACTTATGTAACCTAGGCTCTAAAACCAACTTGTCACGACCCAAACTACCCTGTCGTGATGGCGCCTATCGCGGTACTAGGCTAGCCGATTTGTGGTTCAAAACATACAATGATCCACTTTAATAATTTATTTTCTAACCCTTTTCATTATAAATATTTCATAAAACCATCCAAGACAAGTAAAAGAAAACATTTATGGAAATAATGGCCCGACCTCGAGTGTCACTAGTCATGAGCATCTATGATACGAGTATGATAGAACTAGGTTTGATACAGTCTAAAAAGACAACAAAAGAAGTCTAATAGAAATAACAAATGGAGTATATGAGGGAGAAGAGTAAGCTGCGGTCGCCATGCAACTACGTTGCTAACTCCGAAATCAGCTGTGGACAATCAACACTCACTCGAATGTCCCGTGACAGATGGATCTGCACACAAGGTGCATGGAGTAATGCGAGTACGCCAACTCAATAAGTACCAACCATAAATAAAGACTAAACGGCAGTGACGAGCAACAAAATCATATAAAGTTCATAATATATAGTCTCAGTGAAACATTTTAATGTCAAATCAGTGTTCAAGTCCGAACATCTCATAAAATCTCTAGTTTCGACAGAAAACATGTAAAATTTTTCAACAGTTTCAATAGAGGCTTAATACAAATCTGAGTGAAAACAATGAAGTCATAAACAAGCCCCTCAGGAAAAATGTCACTCATAAGCAGGCCCTTGGGCAAGCCTGACAATCACTCATGAACAGCCCCTCGGGCATACCTCACCATCACTCATATAACCCCTCAGGCATACCTCACCATCACTCGTGCCTCCCAATCACTCGTCACTCGGCACTCACACTCGCACTCAGTAGGTACCTGCGCTCACTAGGGGTTTGTACAGACTCTGGAGGGGCTCCTACAACCCAAACGCTAATCTGCACGGACAACTCGTGTGCTGCACAGACAACTCACGTGCTATAATATCAATATCTGGATTTGCACGGACAACTCACATGCTATAATATCAGTATCTAGATCCGCACGGACAACTCACATGCTGCACAGACAATCCACGTGCTATAATATCAATATCTCACAACGGCCCTCGGCCTCACTCAGTCATAAACCTCACAAGCCACCCGGGCATCTCAGTAAAAACAGGGGACTCAGCCCAAAACAACATTTATATGCGTCAAAATAGGGTAATAAGACTGAGTTATGCAGTAAACATGTTTAATCATGACTGAGTGTAGATTTCAAATCAAAGCAGTGTGAGGATAAAATAAATTCCCATGGGGGTCCAAACAGTACTGGCACAAGGCCCCAAATACGGCATTCAACCAAGTTATAAGAATTGTTTCTAAAACGCATAGCTAATATACGACTTTAATCAAAATATGCAACTCTACAGTTGCTACGGGACGGACCAAGTCACAATCCCTAACGGTACATGCCCACACGCCTGTCACTTAGCATGTGCGTCACCCCAATATAGTGAAATAGTATGAAATCCGGGGTTTCGTACCCTAAGGACTAGATTTACAATCGTTACTTATCTCAAACCGGACAAGACTTTAGCCCGCAATGCTCTTGCCCCTTGATTCGACCTCCAAATTCTCCGAATCTATCCAAAATCAGTATATTATCATCAATACATGCTAAAAGAATGAATCCCATATGAAAATTATTAATTTAGATAAAAAATCCCGAAATTGGCCAAACCCGGCCCCCGGCCCATGTCTCGAAATCCGACAAAATTCACAAAACTAGGAAACTCATTCACTAACGAGTCCAACCATACTAGCTTCACTCAAATCCGACTCCAATTCGATGTTTAAATCCCAAAAGTTCATTTTATGAAGTTTCTACAATGTTCCCCAAATTTCTACCTCAAAGTACTAATCAAATGATGAAATCATTGATATATTCTTGAACATTAGCCAAATCCGAGTTAGAATCACCCCCGATGAATTTCTTAAAAAACCCTCAAAAAATCATCACAAACCGAGCTCCCTAGGTCCAAAATGTGAAATAATGCCCTAAATCCCGTTTATTAGTGCATTCTCTGATCTTCACTACGCGGTCCACGAAAATCCAGGCGCGGCCACGAAAATCCAAACCCTGTGGTCGCGATAAAGTAGCGGTCCGCGCTTCTGGTGGTTGCAGTGATAGGCTAGTATTTTGGCCATAACATTTGCCACAGATGTCCAAATGATGATTTCTTTAGCTTTATGGAAAGTAGACACTTAGGGCTACAACTTTGCTTTTTGAATCATCTCAACATTACTTGTAGATCAAAAGATACAGGTTTACAAAATCGGACCAGCAAATCTGCAGATTTGCCCTGGAGCGCCTCCGCGACCAAATTTACACTATCCGTGCCCCCTTCTTCGCGGTCCGCAAAATTTTGCTCAGGTCTGCGTTTCCAAGGACCATAACTATGCCGGAGTTTCAGAAATTCCCGTACTCGCTCAAAACTCACCCGAAACACACTCGAGGCCTCTAGAACCTAAACCAAATGTGCCATCAAGTCCTAAAATACAATATAGACTCAATCGAGCTCTCGAATCACCTCAAATAATAACAAAAAAACATGAACCGCACACCAATTAAAGCTTAATGGACTTGAAACCTCAAACTTTCACAATCGATGCCGAAACCTATCAAACCTCGTCCGAATGACCTCAAATTTTGCACACACGTCACAAATGACACTACGTACTTACTCCAACTCTCGGAATTCCATTCCGACTCCGATATCAAATTTTCCACTGCTGATCGAAAATCACTGAATTTCCAGTTTCGCCAATTCAAGCTTAATTCCACCACAGACTTCCAAATTACATTTCAGGCACACTCCTAAGTCCAAAGTCACCTAATGGAGCTAACCGAATCATAAAGATCCAAATCCGAGATCGATTACTCAATAGTCAAAAGTTGATCAAACCTTTCATATTTAAAGCTCCTAGTTGAATATCATTTCCCCATATCAATCCCGAATAACTCGAAAACCAAAATCGATGACTCACATAAGTCATAATACATCATAGGGTCGCAAACTACCGAGCAAAGTACAAATACTCAAAATGACCGGTCGGGTCGTTACATGCGGCCACACTCATAAATGTGCGGTCCGCAAAAATTTCTCATGTCCAACTCAAGATCAAGAGTGCTGCCGCACTCAAAAATCTGCGGTCCGCACAATCAGAATTATGCGGCCGCAGAAGGCCACCCTGTCAAGTCAGCTTCAAAGTGAGGACCGCCCACAGAATTGTGCGGCTGCACAACCTCCACTGGGGCAATTTTGGCTGCTAATTTTAGCTGGGTATAAATAGATCTTTTTGTCTTTTTTAGGTTAAGTTGGAGCACATGAGAATATAGAGTCGTTTTTCTTTTACTTTTTTTGGTAACTTTGTAATAGATTATCATTTTAACATTAAATTTTCTTCTCTTAATCGTCTATTATGAGTTTAATCTTAGTTTCTCCTTTAATTTCTTCATTTTTGCCTATGAGTAGCTAAACCCTTAGCTAGGGTTGTGACCCAACCCTAGTATGGGTACCTAATGGGTGATTGATTTAGTGCTTATTTATGATTGAGTATATGATATTTCGCCCAGTTCTTGCTTGAATTTAAGATTTGATGGTTGCAAATATTGGTTCATGCCTAATTGATTTAGTTTCTACTTGAGAAAGAGAGACTAAGTCTAGGAAAACTTGGAAAAAAAGAAATTGGGGTGAACTCAAGAAATTGATAGCCTCAATTAAAGGGTTGAATCTAGAGATAGTAAAACCCGACTTGAGAATCTATCACTTGATTCGTGAAATACCCATTTGGACTTGAGAAAGCCAGATTGGGCAAAATTGCTCAAACTACTGAGAGGTATAGGGTGAGTAATCGCGTGTGATTGCTATATTATATCCCGACCAACCAAACATACCCTAAATCTCTCAATCCGTTAGGTAACTAACTAGGCGGAAGTCGAAGCCTTAGATCTTTCATAACCTGAAAAACAACAAAACCAAAAATATTGTCCCTTAGCTTTACAATTTCAAGTAGTAGCATAAAAATTAGAATCAGAAATAAACAACCGAATATGTGAAAGTGCAATCTTGGGCACGTCATACACTAGACTAGGTATATATCTAATCTAACATAAATCTCTCTGTGGAATCGACCCCGACTCGCGTTGGGTATTTAAAATTGCTTCGACCACCTCACAATCCCAAGTAGTGGTGTGAGTTTGGGAGACATCATTCCTTTTGTGGAAAAATGGTCAAAATACTAACCAATGCAGGAACAGAATCAGAGCAGAAAGAGGCTTTGAAAATCCCAGTACTCCGTCATGTTTTTATTGTGGTAAACGTGGTCACACTTCTAACCGTTGTAGGTTCAAGGATAACAGGATATGGATCTGGCGACCTAAGTCCTCTAATCAAATTAACACTCAGAAACCTAACCATTCAGGACCCAAACAGGCTTGGGTACCTAAAAACAAGTAATTTTGTTTTTGCAGGAACACCGCAAGAAGAATCAGAAAGAAAAATTGTATCTTGATAGCACGTGTTCCAGACATATGACTGGTGACAAACAATTGTTCAAAACGGTCACCAAACTAGATGGAGGACAAATTACCTTTGGAGATAAATCAAAAGGTAATGTAATTGGAGTTGGAAAAGTTCATCTGAGCTCAACATGTGATGTGGACGAAGTATACCTGGTTGATGAACTCGGTAATCTTCTCAGTATCAGTCAACTATGTGATAATGACTATGAGGTTCACCTTAAGAAACACAGTTGGTTTATAGAAGACAAATCAGGTAAGGTCATTCTCTTAGGTAATAGAGATAGGAATGTCTATACTATTAGAAATATAGATAATCTTGGGGATAAAATGTGTCTTGCTTCTATGATTGATGATCCCTGGGCTTGGCATAGAAAGTTTAGTCATGCTAGCATGCATACTATTCAAAAGCTTTCTAAACACAATCTTGTCATTGGTCTTCCAAAACTAGATTTTTCAAAATCATATTTGCGATGCATGTCAACTAGGAAAACAAACTCGCTCATCTTTCAAAATCAAAAACATTGTTTCTACCTCTAAACCTCTTGAACTATTGCATATTGATTTATTTGGTCTAACTAGAACTGCTAGTATAGGTGATAGGAAATATACTTTTGTTATTGTGGATGATTTTTCTCGATTTACATGGGTTATGTTTTTAAGTCATAAATATGAAGCTCTAAAGAATTTTGATGTGTTCTGTAAGAAGGTTCAACGTGAAAAGGGGAACTACATTTCCACTATCATAAGTGATCATGGAGGAGAATTTGAAAGCAGAGCTTTTAAAATTTTTTGCAATGATCAAGGAATATCTCCCAAATTCTCTTCACCAAGGTCACCACAATAGAATGGAGTGGTAGAACGTAAAAATAGAACATCACAGGACATGGAAAGAACCATGATTGTGGAGAATTCTCTACCTCACCATTTCTGGGAAGAAGCTGTGAGCACAGCATGTCACATCATCAACAGGTGTCTGTTCGACCAAATTTTTAAAAAGACCCCATATGAACTATGGAATGGTAAGAAACCCCACGTCAGCTACTTTCATCCCTTTGGATGAAAATGCTTCATTCACAACAATGGAAAGGACAATTTGGGCAAGTTTAATCCTAAAAGTGACGAAGGTATATTTCTTGGATACTCTCCCTCAAGTAGATCATATAGGGTTTATAATAAAATAACCTTATGCATTGAATAATCAATTCATGTTGTTTTCGTTGATACTAACCCTTGCTCAAGGAATGAAAATCTTCCTGAAGATGAGGAAATTTCTATTGTCTCTAAGTCTGTTGCTGTAGGAAAAGACCATCAAAATGAGTCAATTCGTCAGCAAATTCAGTCAACTGAAGAGTATATTGAATATCACGAATCTTCCCCAATAGAACAATCGACTAATGTGGAAAGAGAACCAACCCTAAACACTCCAAATGAATGGAACAGTGAACTTGGTTATCCTCACAAATTCATTATCGGAGATCCACAGGAAGGAATCACTACCAGAAGATCATAAAAGCTCAAATCACATATGGCTCTAATTTCTCAACTTGGGCCAAATAAAGTGGATGAAGCACTTAAAGACATTCACTGGATCAAAGCAGTGAAAGATGAACTTGATCAATTTGAAAGAAATAAAGTGTGGGAACTGGTTCCAAAACCTTCAAATTCTTCTATTTTAGGAACAAAATGGGTGTTCAAAAATAAATTGAATGAATATGGACAAGTGGTTCAAAATAAAGCAAGCCTAGTTGCTCAAGGATACTCTCAGCAAGAAGGAATAGACTGATAAAACCTTTGCACCTGTAGTAGGATTGGAATCTATTCGAATATTACTTGCCTTTGCTGCTCACAAAGGATTCAAGTTGTTTCAAATGGATGTAAAAAGCGCGTTTCTAAATGGCTACATCTTTGAAGAAGTATATGTGAAGCAACCTCCTGGATTTGTAAATGATACTCTCCCAGATCATGTATACAAGCTGACTAAAGCTCTGTACGGACTCAAGCAAGCTCCTCGTGCCTGGTATGAAAAACTAAGTTCTTTCCTTCTAAATCAAGGTTTCAAACGAGGCAATATCGATACATCTCTATTAATTAAGCATTCAAATTCAGGTAATCTTATTACTCAAATTTATGTTGATGACATTATTTTTGGTAGTCCTAACTCTGTTCTATGTGAAGAATTTTCTCTCTCTGTGAAAAGAGAATTAACTTTCTTTCTTGGACTGCAAATCAAACAGTCTCCCAAAGGGATCTTCATTAGCCAAACCAAGTACGCCAAGGAACTTATAAAGAAGTTTGTCATGGAGAATGCTAAGTCCATTGGAACTCCAATGAGTCCAACAACGATGCTTGATGAAGACAGCAATGGAAAATGTATTGATGAAACTATGTCTAGAGGAATGATTGGATCTATTATATCTCACTGCTAGTCGACCAAATATTATGTTCAGTGTTTGCAAATGTGCAAGATTTCAGTCGGCTTCTAAGGAATCCCATCTTACTGTTGTTAAACGCATTATAAGATACCTCATTGGTACGTCTAAATTAGGATTATGGTATGCTCATTCTAACAATTTTGCCTTAAGACGATTTTTAGATGCAGACTTTGCAGGTGATAAGATCGACAGGAAAAGTACTAGTGGCACATGTCAACTATTGGGAAATGCACTAGTTTCTTGGCATAGCAAGAAAGAAAATTGTGTTTCCTTATAACCAACTGAAGCAGAATATTTAGCTGTTGGAAGCTGTTGTACACAAATTCTGTGGATAATGCATCAACTTCTCGACTATGATTTATCTCTTACCTCTACTCCTATATTTTATGATAATACTAGTGCCATGTGTTTGTCAAAAATTTCTGTGCATCATTCTAGAGCAAAACTGTCACGACCCCAAATCTAGGCCAGTCATGATGACGCCTATCGTGGAACTAGGCCAGCCAAAACTACACTCGAATCATAATAAGCTTCCATTTACATCTTTACTATACTGATTACCCATAAAGGTTTCCTTTAAATATTTATAAAACAGTTAAAGCTATACTGAATGTTAAATACAACCCCCGAGAACCCCGAGTCACCGGTCATGAGCATCTACATAAAATATACAACTCAACAAAAATAAATTCTATAATAGTAAGTAGGAGAGGGAGCAGGGCTGCGGACGCATGCAGCTATCTAGCAAACCTCCGAGAATCTCTGGAACAGATAGACAGCTCACCCTGCCCTAACATCTGAATCTGCACACAAGGTGCAGGGAGTAATGTGAGTACACCAACTCAGTAATAATGAAAATAAATCAGGTCTGAGCAACAAGAAACACATAAAATCAATGCCATCAAATCACAATATACACAGCCATACTTTCCAACAGTGTAAAGATAGATATAAGAAATCATCATGCCTTAAAACCAACTTCAGAAAGTCCTTTGAAGAAAGCATATTTTTAACAACTTCAAACCGAAAGATTTAGTATGAAAATGAAATGAATCATATAGAGGCCCCTCAGGCAAAACATATTCATAAGTTCAGAATGAAAGTAGTAAAATCATAAGTAGCCCCTCCGGCAAAACATGTATCATAATCAGCCCCTCGGGCATGCCTCACAGTCACTCAGCAACTTCAGAAAAGTCCTTTGAAGAAAGCATATTTTTAACAACTTCAAACCGAAAGATTTAGTATGAAAATGAAATGAATCATACAGAGGCCCCTCATGCAAAACATATTTCATAAGGTCAAAATGAAAGTAGTAAAATCATAAGTAGCCCCTCCGGCAAAACATATATCATAATCAGCCCCTCGGGCATGCCTCACAGTCACTCAACACCTCACAATCACTCAGCACCTCACAGTCACGTGTACAGACTCCTGAGGGTCACCTTCAGCCCAAGCGCTAATATCACTCAGCACCTCACCATCACTCAGCAGAACCACTCAAAAGGCCCCTCGGGCGAATCAGTAAAAATGGGTACTCGACCCAAAACATCATTGTAAATCTCAAAGTAGTGTAAATCAGGCTGAGTTTCGAAAATAGTAAGCGCAATGTGGCTGAGTGAAATTATCAACAAATAGTGAGGGAAAACATCAATAAAAAGCCCCTAAGGGGTCCAAACAAATCGGCACAAGGCCCCAAACACGGCTTATAGCCCAAATATTTCAACAATCTTTAGAACATAATTTAACATAAGGTTTTGAGTAAAATATGCAACTCATTAGTTGCCGCGGAGAGGACCTAGTCCAATCCAAAAATCAGTATGCGCCACATACTCATTGTCCGACATGTGCGCCATTCTAAAATCAGTGAGAAATATGTAGTCCGAGGTTCCATACCCCCAGGACAAGATTTATAACCATTACTTACCTCTACCGGGCCACAACACTAGTCCGCTATGCTCTTGCCCCTCGAACTGGCTCCCGATTGCTCCGAATCTAGCCAAAACTAGTTTAATATCATTAATATATATCCAAGGAACACTACCCAATCGAAAACTATCAAATTATACAAGAATCTCGAAATTCGGCCAAACCTGAGCCCCGGGCCCATGTCCTGGAATTCGATAATTTTTACATCGCTAGAAACCTCGTCCCCCCACGATTCTACTCATACCAAAAGCATCACAATCGGATCACAATTACCTACCCAAAACCTCAAAAGAAAATTTCAATTCTCCACTCTTTTTTCCCAACCTTTTCCTATTTAAATCCTCAAATTCACAAGCCTAATCCGAACAAAATAGCATAGAAACGATGTTAATAACCCAAGAAATTACCTTCACTGAAGAACCACGAATTCCCTTCTTCAAATTGCCTTCAAAGAGCTCATCCCGCATGCAAAAATGGTGAAACAAGAGAAATTTAACGGAGGCCATTTTTATACTGTTTCTGCCAGCATTTCCGCACCTCCGGACACTTAGTCGCACATGCGGTACCAAGTGCGCACCTGCGCAATCCCACTAACGGACCAATTCTCGCACCTGCGGCTTCGCAGGTGCGGCCATCTCTTCGCACCTGCGGATTTCCCTTGCCTAGCCTCCTTTCGCACCTGCGCACAGACTTTCGCACTTACGACATCGCACCTGCGGCTACCAATCCGCAGGTGCGGCCAACACCAGAAACTTACACCAGCAGCCATTTGCTGTAATTTTTCAAGTTCAAAACTTTGCCAACCATCTGAAATCAATCCCGAGCCCCTCGGGACCCCTACCAAACATACCAATACACCCCATAGCATTATTCAAACTTAGTCGAGCTTTCGAAACACCAAAAACAATATGAAAACACCAAAATTACATCAAATTCTAGCTTATGAACGTTAAAACTTCTAAATCTCGCCAATGATGCCGAAACCAGACAAAACACATCTGATTGACTTGGAATTTTGCACACATACCCAAAATGACATTATGGACCTATTCCAACTTCCGAAATCCCATTCGGACCCCGATAGCCTATTTTCCACTGCCGACTGGAAATCGCCAAAAACTAACTTTCGCCAATTCAAGCCTAATTCTACACCGGACATCAAAACTTCATTTCGAACACACTCTTGAGTCCTAATAACCTAACGAAGCTATCCGAGCCACAAAATCCGCATTCCGAGGTCGTTCATCATTAAGTCAACTCTCTGTTGACTTTCTCAACTATTATGCTACCTTGAGAGACTAAATGCCTCAATTCTCATCATGACCACTCCGAACCCGAACGAACCGACCCAACACACATAAATGAAGCTGAAACACATAAAAAGGAAGTAGAAACGGGGAAAACGGGGCAAAAATCTCGGAACGAACGGCCGGGTCGTTACATCCTCCCCCACTTAACATACGTTCGTCCTCGAATGTGCCAAGAGTTGTTCTCCAACACCATCAAACTGTTATGTAGCTTACCATGCACATACCCGGGGGTGATCGCACGTCATCCTATCCCATATAGGTCCAATAGCACAATACCGTTGTAATTTCGAAATCCAAATCCTGGCCCATAAACCTTAGAACCAAATTTCCACTTCTGAAATAATGCAAGATCAAAATTTCCATAACTATAGACTGAACCAGTCTGAACATGCTGAATCAAGCCACATACGTACCCCAGATGAAATCACATAATACACTGCATGACTCAAACACTCATATCAATAAATCTTAACCACAATAACTACTCAGAACAACCCAATACCGGTACATAACCTCTTATCAAGAAATGCCTCGCTCTAACACTTCCATATACTACCGATGATGAAAGAAGCACGTAGAACTAACAACCATTCGTTCGATCAGTCAGCATGAAACTCCCCCTTCCCAAACAGGAATTATAGCAATTTCTAAGCCGACTCCCGATATTTATCCTTCCAACTATGCTGTAGAAAATTATGAAAATATTCACTCTGGGTCCAATGACCTCTTCTCATCCATCACGACCACCCTGATGACATGACACATCGATACAATTCGAAGCCAAAACCTGTGCAACTTGTGCACTTAACAACAACTTCCCAATGTAATAAAATTATATAAAATATCCACATGAGAGGACTATCCTGCCATTAACAATTACCATCACCAATCATGCTAACAGCCTGACACACACCGTAAAAAATCCAAAACACATGAATCCAATACCAAAGGTCATACCCCTACATAACTCCGCTACACTGCGCGATCTCATCCAACGCTGGTCCACTTGAAATACTTCAAGACACCTTGCCCAAAATCAATAACCATTCGAAATTCGACATCAAGTACTCAAAGTGCATTTCCATAACCATGGGGGAAGCCGGACGATACCATGCCACCCAAAACAGAAGGTATATAACCAACACGTCTCAATCCCGTAACACCCTATTACTTACCTTACTCAAATCTAGCTATAACGCCCAATTAGAACCGCACCATATGTGCATATAACCAATAATCACCACTCCTCGCAACACTGAAGGGAAACTCATAGATCACTCTAGAACATGAATAAACTCAATCACAATCGAATGGTACATTCCTCAATAGAAGAAATTCGGAGCCAACAATTGCGACCCGGTGCAGAACACACACCCATATTAGCCTACCAGTAACCCTAAATTAACTCTGATCACCCACCACAGATAGATAACTTACCGAAAAGTTCACAATGACGGAATCATGGTACATACTATCATCCGACTAGCTCTGCTCGCATCTTCACAGTTCACTACCACAAAACAACCTATTTATGAGAACTCTCGGTCTCGAAGTCCATGAAGCGCACAGATTGATATATCTGATCTCAACTCCATAGCTCGAATACATAACACATCCAAAATACTCACTCATTCCATGAGGGATACCCCTATAACTCTTCCGTTTACCAAGAAACCCTGAATATCAACAGCCGATCCAACAATAGGGCGCCGCGATACAAATGAAGTACCCTTAACTCAAACACATTGCTCCTTCTAAAACATATACCCTCATCAAGTCGCACCAATTAGTGATATCATCTACCTAGTCATCTGAAACTGCCCATGCTGCCTAAGAATTTATGACCTTCCTTCCAGAACCGAACCTAGACCTTACATATGCAAATCTCAACTCTACTCAACATACCGCACACGCCATGCCAACCCAGGAAAAATACGGGAACTCCATGGTCCCTTCTGAGCCACAAGCAACTACGTACCCAACTAGCCAAGAACTTCCATTTGATCCCATTTAGAAGCAAATTCACTACACTTCAAAAGAAAATATGCACCCTTAACCGCGGTAGAAACCATCAGGAACTATTCGAAATCCCATTTACGCAACACCAAACCATCAGGACTGAATTCTTCTAACTCAACCAAGTTACGCAGGCCACCAAAAATCAAAGAGCATTGCTAAGAAACACCCAAAAAAACTCATCACCTTATGAACACCCAAAGAACTAATTGTATCCCTTACCATGCCGATCCGACCTACTACCAAGTTGCCCTATTTACCCAAGTTTCTTCCGACTTACCTTCAAATTGATACTTCTTCCTGCCGTAATACCACAATTTTCAACCCAGACTCACCACACGCGACCCAAGCATAAAACCATACCGTCTAAGGCTCATAAGCCGCCGAATACTCTCTCAAATATCCCCAAAAGTACCACATTCGAAATACTTACCCTGAAGAGACTTCCTGCGAATCTAAAGCCATTACCTTCACCTTCCTGATACCGATATGTAGAATCTGTGATGATGTAGAAGTACCACAAGTCCTGACATCCTCTAACATAAATCTCAATCACACTGACCAATTAGACAGAATTGACCTGACCCGTTTGCACACTGACATACTAGGAAAGTAATCCACTAACTTGAAGCCACAAGCAAATTCATACACTCCACACACTACACCTTTTACAATTTCCACTGAATAATAGAACCCAATTACCCAATAGAGTACATTACAACCTATATCGAACAAATTTTCATTACTCGTGACATTCCCAGACCCCACACCTGCAGGTCACAACTGATTTACCAGTATACCTCGAACTGAAATCGATACCACACATAGTCGCGCAACAACTTATCATGACCAGACTCCCCCACTTGGCTCGAAGCCAACGATCGAGATAAACAATAATTCACAATGCCCATAATAACACTATCCATCTAACAGCTCAAGTCATCTGCAAATCTCGCATTCATCATTGCAATAGTCACGGCAACTTCCACAAGCGATCTAAACTCCAATTACAACATATATCATTTTACTGGTAGAAGAGACTTATTACAGAACTACATAAGGACCACACACCCTAGGACAACCCGCAGGAGATACCCCTTCCCGCTAGCCTCAAACATAATATCTCTCCATACACTTCTGAAGACCATAACTATCACGCAATCACTACACCTTCCTGCATCTAGACACAAACAACGCCTACCCTCGAGGCATCACAATACGCGGTAAAAACCTGAAGATGATGGCAGAACTAACACTGAAGCGGTGGTCACAGAAATCTCAAGCTTCTGGAAGCTCTACCCACACATGTCTGACCACATGGATACCCTTACTGACACCACATTTCCAAGAATGCTACTGAACAGAGCCAAAAGTCACACTCGGAGAATTGGCATAGAGCCTTTCCTCCCTGAATCCTTATAATTCCATCCTCAGATACTAAGTATGCTACTCCTGGCTACGCGAATATGCCAGGACTCCATCAATGAATACAATAGCAAGGAAATGCTAATACGGCTGGAATACACCGTTAATCAAATACATGAACGTTACTGGGGAAAATGATTAGCTCAAAAGAAATCACCAGGAATTCATAACCCAACAGAAAAATCCACTTCACTCCACAACTACACAACATGAGAGGTCTTCCATCATACTCACAACTCAAGGCCATATACCATATCGAGACAGAAATCAAACGATCGATAAATCTTACCCCATTTCTAGCCAACCCTTTTGTCACAAATCACAGTCTGAACACATTTAACCATCCAATCACACTCACCACATAGGCATCTAGTCACCAATTCTCATCAATAAGAACATAAATGAACTACAAGTCCCCAATTACATGTGCCCACACAACGAAAATCTCAGCAATCAAGCCACATAATGAATCCGGCCTCAAGTCCTCCGGACTGGCCCATTACCAACATGCCAAAATCACATCTCATCCATGGAAGTCACAAGCTGTCGATGCACAACTGATACCAAGCGCTCTCGTACGCGCTCGAATACATGGAAGGAATTCAAGAGTAACGCTCTTGGCTAAATACAATGGATTCACAAGACAAGAATTCAAGAATGTGAGATTTTTCCTAAGGGTTCCGCAGCCTCTCGAAGATACTACAGACGTCTCCATATCGATCCACAAGACTCTACTAAACCTGCTCATCACCGGTGAGTCCTATGTAACCTAGCGCTCTGATATCAAACTATCACGACCCCAAATCTAGGCCAGTCGCGATGGCGTCTATCATGGAACTAGGCCAGCCAAAACTACACTCGAATCATAATAAGCTTCCATTTACATCTTTACTATACTGATTACCCATAAATGTTTCCTTTAAACATTTATAAAACAGTTAAAGCTATACTAAATGTTAAATACAACCCCCGAGAACCCGGAGTCACTGGTCATGAGCATCTACATAAAATATACAACTCAACAAAAGTAAATTCTATAATAGTAAGCAGGAGAGGGAGCAGGACTGCGGACGCATGTAGCTACCTCGCAAACCTCCGAGAATCTGTGGAACAGATAGACAACTCACCCTGCCCTAACACCTGAATCTGCACACAAGGTGCACAGAGTAATGTGACTACACCAACTCAGTAGTAATGAAAATAAATCAGATCTGAGCAGCAAGAAACACATAAAATCAATGCCATCAAATCACAATATACACAGCCTTACTTTCCAACAGTGTAAACATAGATATACGAAATCATCATGCCTTAAAACCAACTTCAGGAAAGTCTTTTGAAGAAAGCATATTTTTAAAAACTTCAAACCGAAGAAAATGAAATGTATCATATAGAGGACCCTCGGGCAAAACATATTTCATAAGTCTAGAATGAAAGTAGTAAAATCATAAGTAGCCCCTCGAGCAAAACATGTATCATAATCAGCTCCTCGGGCATGCCTCACAGTAACTCAGCACCTCACAATCACTCAGCACCTCACAGTCACTCATGCCTCCCAATCGCTCGTCACTCGGCACTCGGTGCGCGCACTGGAGGTGTGTACAGACTCCGGAGGGGCTCCTTCAGCCCAAGCGCTAATATCACTCAGCACCTCACCATCACTCAGCACCTCACCATCACTCAGCAGAACCACTCAAAAGGCCCCTCGGGCGAATCAGTAAAACAGGGTACTCGACCCAAAACATCATTTTAAATCTCAAAGTAGTGTAAATCAGGCTGAGTTCCGAAAACAGTAAGCACAATGTGGCTGAGTGAAATCATCAACAAATAGTGAGGGAAAACAACAGTAAAAAGCCCCAAGGGGTCGAAACAGATCGGCACGAGGCCCTAAACACGGCTTATAGCCCAAATATTTCAACAATCTTTAGAACATAATTTAACATAAGGTTTTGAGTAAAATATGCAACTCATTAGCTGCCGCAGAGAGGACCTATTCCAATCCAAAAATCAGTATGCGCCACATACTCATCGTCCGACATGTGCGCCATTCTAAACTCAGTGAGAAATATGTAGTCCGGGGTAACATACCCTCAGGACATGATTTATAACCATTACTTACCTCTACCAGGCCACAACACTAATCCGCTATGCTCTTGCCCCTCGAACTGGCTCCCGATTGCTCCGAATCTAGCCAAAACCAGTTTAATATCATTAATATATATCCAAGGAACACAACCCGATCGAAAACTATATAATTATACAAGAATCTCGAAATTTGGCCAAACACGAGCCCCGGGCCCACGTCTCGGAATTCGATAATTTTTACATCACTAGAAACCTCGTCCTCCCACGATTCTACTTATACCAAAATCATCACAATCGGATCACAATTGCCTACCCAAAACCTTTTCCTACTTAAATCCTCAAATTCACAAGCCTAATCCGAACAAAATAGCATAGAAACGATGTTAATAACTCGAGAACTTACCTTCACTGAAGAACCACAAATTCCCTTCTTTAAATTCCCTTCAAAGAGCTCCTCCCGCATGCAAAAATGGTGAAATGAGAGAATTTTCACGGAGGCCCTTTTTATACTATTTCTGCCAGCATTTCCGCACTTGCGTACACTTAGTCGCACATGTGGACCCGCACCTGCGGTCCCAAGTGTGCACCTGCGCAATCCCACTAACAGACCAATTCTCGCACCTGCGGCTTCGCAGGTGCAGCCATCTCTTCGCACCTGCGGATTTCCCTTGCCTTTCCTTTCGCACCTGTGCACAAACTTTCGCACCTACGGCATCGCACCTATGGCTAGCAATCCGCAGGTGCGACCAACACCAGAAACTTACACCATCATCCATTTGCTGCAATTTTCCAAGTTCAAAACTCCGCCAACCATCCGAAATTAATCGCGAGCCCCTCGGGGCCCCTACCAAACATACCAACACACCCCATAGCATTATTCAAACTTAGTCGAGCCTTCGAAACACGAAAAACAACATGAAAACACCAAAATTACATCAAATTCAAGCTTATGAACTTTAAAACTTCTAAATCTCGCCAATGATGCCGAAACCAGACAAATTACATCTGATTGACCTGAAATTTTGCACACATACCCAAAATGACATTATGGACCTGTTCCAACTTCCGAAATCCTATTCGGACCCCGATAGCCTATTTTCCACTGCCGACTGGAAATCGCCAAAAACTAACTTTCGCCAATTTAAGCATAATTTCTACACCGGACATCAAAATTTCATTCCGAACAAACTCCTGAGTTCCAATCACCTAACGAATCTATCCGAGCCATAAAATCCGCATTCCGAGGTCGTTCATCATTAAGTCAACTCTCAGTTGACTTTCTCAACTATTAGGCTACCTTGAGAGACTAAATGCCTCAATTCTCACCATGGTCACTCCGAACCCGAACCAACCGATCTAACACACATAAATGAAGCTGAACCATATAAAAATGAAGCAGAAACGGGGGAAACGAGGCTAAACTCTCGGAACGACCGGCCGGGTCGTTACATCATATATAAATCAAGCATAATTTTATCCATGATCATGTTGCTAAAGGTGATACTGTATTAAAATTCATTAGCACTGAATCTCAACTTGCTGATATTTTTACAAAACCTGTTTTGGAGGAAAGATTTTTTTTACTATGGAAAAAGATTGGCATCGTGCCTAATTTGTAAAAAGAATCTTTTGTATATTTCTAAAATATTTTATTTTCTTTCTTATGTGTGTTTAACTTTATTTTGATGTAAGTATCATTACTACTTTTCCATCTGTACCGCCGAAACATCCCTTCAGGAAGGTCACTTCTGAATCCGCCCTTTTCATTAACCAAGGCAACCCTTCAATTTTCCAATGCCTTGTTAAAAACCTTTCCTTATTCCTTTCACTCTTCATTCTCATCTAGCAAACTTTCTCACCATGAAAAAAAGAAATCTCTCCTCTTCCAGTGCAACCATACGTAGCAGAAGGTTTTAAAAAACCCACAACCTTGAAGAAACTGTAGACCTAGAATCATCCATCGACTCAGATTTTCTCAAAATGGACAATGAGAGTAGTGAATCTTCGGAAAATCTTCCCATTAGCCAGGAAAAAGGCCCATGGAGAAAACCCCCAAAAAGTCTGCATGCAAGAAAAGAAAGGTCACGAAATTCGGACCAGAGGACAAATTGATCTTCTATGGACCTAGTGAAAAATCAAGGTTTGAGTCTTATAAGTCAAAATCTATGGCTTATGGACTCTCTATAAGTCTCTCTTATGAAAAATCTGCACTGTGATGTGACTGCTAACTTTGATTTTCAACATCTTTCTTCTCTGTTTGATTCTGTTGGGAACTCTGTATATGAAGAGCCTGTGAGAATATTTTATGCAAATTTGTTTGTGAATGATAAAGACGATTTGGAATCTATGGTTTTGGGCACTCAAATTGTTCTGGACTCTTATCAATTTGGAAAGATTTTCTCTGGTAAGTTTAATGGGTTTGATGTCTTTGTGCAAAATTCTTGGCCAAAAGATTTTGAAGTCTCTTTAGACGAAGCAAAAGCCTTTCAATCTGATAACCCTCCCAACATTGGTCCCAAGAATCTGAAGTTTGAACACCATGTTTTTCCCCACATGATAGCCACCACTTTACTTCTCAGAACTGGGTCCCTTAGCACTTTTTCTACAAGAGATGTTTTTGTCCTTTACTATCTTAGTAATAATAAAATACTTGACTATTTTTTGTGGATTCGCCAATACATGCTTGAGAGTATCATGGATATATCTTCTTCTGCTGCTTGTTTACCATATGGTCTTCTTATCTCACACATTCTAAAAGTTATGAAGGTAGACTTGGCACCTTTCATATATATACCAGCACTTATGATAAGACAACCTTTTCTATGACGGGTTATACTTTGGGTGATGATGGATAGGTTAAGCGCGCCGAAGTTAAAAGTGTTTCAGTGTCAATTGAAGCTCATACTGAACAACCAGAATCTCAATCGACTGCCTCTCAAGATATTCAGCAGATTCAACAACATCTAGACAAGGTAAAACTACTGCCCATTGATATGAAAGAACATGTGGACAAGATTAGGGAAGTCACCAAGGAAACAGGTACAAATGTGGCCAAGCTTAGGATGGATATGGTGTTGATACTCAATTTTTCCTATATTATTTCCAAAATGCATATATACTTTCAAAACAATGGATGAGCATCAATTAATATTTTTTCATAATTTCTGTAATTTTAAAAGGATTTTTAATTAATTTATTCCATTATTTTATTGTCCAAATAATTATTAATTGCATCACAAATAATTTTATAATAATTTTATTATTTAATCATTTATATTCGTACTAAGCTTTAATTATTTTATGAATAACCATACTTACATCTTTAGGTTATAATTGTAATAACTTTGCAATAATAGCCCGTATGTGCATAATTACTATATCTTATAGTATTAAGTAATTATTTTAAATTATTTTCATGCATAAATAACATCATTTATTATTTATTTCTATTAATTATTTTATCAAATTAATTGGGTAACAAATAGCCTCTTTTAATTTGATTTTCGGGCTTAGCCCAATTACTACCCCAGCCCAATTAAACCAACACAATATCCATAACCCTGATCCAATACCCATAACCTATAACCAAATTCTTTAATCCCGCCCCAACCCAGATTGAATCATGACCGTTGATCCTAGAAGATCAACGGTCCAAGATCTCTTACCTTGTTTAATTAACCAAACCACCCCCAAACCCTACTCATTTTTACACAGCCCGCCGCCCTGAAACCCTCTCCTCATCTCTTCTCTCTCTCACCCTCCTCCTAACCCTAGCCCGCCGTCACCAAAATCCCTTCGATCCATGGGTTTCTTCTTCGATTCTAGGCCTTAGCGGGCCTCCTATCACTACTGGTTGTTCGACTTTCATGTTACTTGATGGAATCTCAAAGAGATTCGAATAGACCTGGCTCAAATCCCTCGTTTTCTCGATGAGTCTGTCTGTGTTGACTCCTATGTCTGTGAGTACTGATATCTTCGTGTTTATGGCTTCAAATCTCTACTTCAAACCAGATTTTCTCACCTCTGCTTATTTTTTACTATTTCTGGCTTAATCCATTCAGATCTCTTTAGATATGAAGCAGTTTGAGTTTTTTTGTTACTTTTCCTTTAAGATTCTGCTATTTTTTCCTATTATCGTCAACCGATTTTTGTTTTTCCCTAAAAGCTAGGGTTTCATCTTTTTAAATTTCTGCAAAATATTTCAAACGTTTAAGTGTTCAACTCCGATTTTCTTTACTTTTTCGACTGGTTCTCATATCTATGTCTGCATGTCCTATGGTTTCTAATTATTCTACTGCTTTCTATAATGGCTACCCATTTACTTCGACCCTGTCAATTAAAAGGGGTTAATTGATTTATTTGCCTAATTAAGGTTTTAAATTCTATTTTCTTTTAAAACTGGTATCTCTCTGAAGATTTTGACCTATTCTTTCCTTATATGTGATTCATGATTGGTACTACTTTCCTTAATTGTATTATTGGCTTGATTTCTGGGCTTTGATTATTGTGACCGACCTATAAATGGTCTCTGGACTTATTGCTTACCTTATTAAACCTCAATCTTGTCTGATAATTGTTTTTGTAAGAGATTCTCCATAATTTAAGTGACATTTTAAGGATTATATTCTCTTAATTGATTGGTGTTTAGCCCTAATTAATTGGTTAATTGATTTTACATACCTTATTTGTGTGCCGTTGATTTGCCTGCCTTATTTGGTTTACTCTACTGATACTATATAAACCTTTCATTGTTCTAATTTTAAAACACAAGACACAAGCTCAGGCTCACAAACCTACACTCACACACTTACACACACACTACTTGAGTTCTTCCTATTTTTGCTGCACTTTCTAGCCGGCTGAAAGCCAAGGATAGACTCTTGGATTCTAATTTCTTTCACCTTTCTGTCTACACTCCCTCTAACTGGTATGCCTTAAAACTGTTCTCTTTTTCTGTAGTCAATTTATTACAGAAATATAACATGCTTCTGTGTGACACATGATTCCTGACCATTTCTTTCCCAACTGCTATGCCCAAATCCTTGTTATCTAGTCTTGCTCTATATGACTATGTGGTTAGTATATTTCAAATTTCAATATGCTTCTGCTTGAGCCATGATACTTGTTTACTTCTTTCTGAAACTAGCATGCTACTACCCTATCCTGCTCTATGTGTTTGTTTGGTTAATTATCCCAAACTTCAACATGTTTCCTGTTTAATACATGTCTATATGATTTCACCTAGTGGTAATTAATGAACTAAGTAATCCTCAGTAATACCAAACCTTATATTGTTCAGCTATATGTTCCCTATTCTGAGCATGTTTAGATATTGCAAATCTGTGTAGCCAATCCATCTATTTGTTCAGAGTGTCCCTGCTCTTTGTAAATCACTTTTAGTACTAGTATGAATACTTAGTGTGAATAAATGCTAATCTGTTTAAAACTATGTGATTGTTTGTTTGTTGGCCCATGTCTGTTTGCAATCATGTGGTTTGGACCTATCCACTTATGAAAATTAAATTATTTTTTCTAAAAACTGTCTCTCTACCCTTTATATACTATTTTCAAACTTCTACTCTTAGTTTTATAGGTTTCTACCACCCTCCAATGTGAGCACTGCCTAGGGTCCTTGAGACTCCTCCAAACTCTGACACATTGGGGCTGGTCTTTCAATCTTTCACAAACTGTTTCTCTGAAAAGGGTTCTGGTGTGAGCATTGCCCGGGGTCCCTGAGGACCTTGGGAACTTTGACACACCAGAAGCCCACTTTGTGTATCATAGATGGACCACCTGTACTTCAGACTTGCTTGCTTGAAGGCCTGGTTTCCAGGTTGACATTGGGCCTGCTAAGGCTCCCTATACCGTAATGATTAGTATTATGTAATTCATTCGTATTGGGATGTAATAATCTCTATAATAATAGATCTGGGGTTATTAGTAAAAAGCTGGGGAGGGGTTTCTATATATCTTTGTTCAAGCTTGGGGTAGAAATTCTGCCTATAGGTCCCTTGTATTGATTCCTTATGTGCATTTAGAGATCCTGTCCATAGGGTTCCCTTCTGGCTGTTTATGACTCTGAACTATTCTATTTCGGCATATTAGAAATCCTGCCTATAAGTCTTTTATAATTCGGCATTAGAATCCATGTTCATAGGATCAACACCTATTTCCAATCTCAATGTGCATTAGAGATCATGTTATATAGGATCTTCTTTGTGTAAATTATTGAACTTGCCTGGCAATTTGTTAACGTTTCTGCCCACCTAGAAATCAAGCCTATAGGAGTTAACTAATTCTGTAAATCATGCCTATAGGAGTTAACTAATTCTGTAAAGTAGAAAACATGTCTATAGGAAATAAATAAATCAGTTCTAACACCTAGAAATCATGCCTATAGGAGTTACCTAATTCTGCAAATTAGATAACATGCCTATAGGTTCTAAAGGAAAAAAACCTATCTGTTAAAATCAGTAAATCTTTGTCATAGGTCTATAATTAACAATTTTAGATACCATGCCTATAGGATTCCATTCTGGTTATCACTTAGGCAAACTTATAGGAATTCTGGGGCTAAAAAAAACTGTGATTTAGTATTGCTTGAAGTTTGCCCAGATTCAGAGTTTTAACAAAAATCAATAGGCAAACTGACAGGTACCACTGCTCGCTTTAATAAACTGCTGTCTCATATTCTGTTTATGCTCATCTACGTATCCTGCCTATAGGGTCTTAAACTAATAAAAGTTGTCTGTTGGAATTGCGTGCATTTGCTGTTTACTTGTGGAGCTTAACATGAGCCCCTATTTGTTCCTTATGTGACAGTCCTATCTGAATTTTTGTTTGTTGCTTAACTTTCTCATTTTTTATCAACCTACGTCAGTCTAGAACTATCTTAAATAGAGGTCCTAAGCACCTCCAGGACCATAGGTAAGGGACGGGTAGAACACGGGTAAGGTACGAGTTAAAAGTTATTAGAACACTTAGGTAATAACTGAAAGATAGTAATTGGGTAGTAAAGGAGATGATGACCTGTGCGCTAATACTATGTGTAGCACCCCAACTTGGGAAAAGTTACCAAGTATTGCATGGAAATGATCCTATAGGCTAAGAAACTTAGGACCCCTTTAATTCATGCTTTAAAATAATAGTTGTCTAAATTGCTTTATTTTCCTTTAATGACTAATTCGCTTAATTAAGTTCGGCCGGGACCCACCTTTGTGGAGGGGTGCCTAACACCTTCCCCTCAAGGTAATTTCGAGCCCTTACTCGATCTCTGGTGATGCAAACTAATCTCATAATTTATTTGCTTTAGGCGCCCTAACGCACCTTAATCCGTTAGGTGGCGACTCTTTAAATCCCATACTCCCATCCCAAAAGGGAAGGGAGTTGTCTCATTAAATGTCGAAACCCCGATTTCTGCGAGGGGGAATAAAGGGGCACGACAACATGCAACTCCGCTGGGGATGGTCAGGCTCTTACCATAACAAACTAATTTTGTGAATGAGTCTTTAAGCATGCTTTATCCTGTTAATAAGTGCACACAGTTTCCCTTTCCCACTTTATGTGAATTTAATTGACTATTTTCAATCATTTATTATTTCTCTTTACTACATAAACTGACTTGTCTCTTTGGTTTCTTTCTTAAAGCCCTTTCAATTATTAAATACCGCATTAATCATTTTATTTTAACGTGCAAATACGTGACAATGTGCTATTTACTGTTGCATAAATCATGTTCAACATCATATTCACTCGTGCATAACCAATACCTTAGCAACGCTTGATGAGTGTTTGCGCTCTTCCTACATATCACCCCTTTAAATTCGAAAAGGCTTATTTGCGGTAAAACTAGTCGATCAGCGGTGCAGTCGACGGTTCCGTGCCTTTACCCCTCGAGCTGTCCACTTGAGGGTACCAGTCTAGACCTCTATAGAAACCTTACTCTAATTTATTGTACATGGTCCAAAAGTCCACCGGGGTTTCCATAATCCCAACAGACGCAACCACGATCTGTGCATTAATTTGGAGAAATAAGTTCCAATATGCTAATCATTGATGTATAAATAGTCGAATCTGGAGGGGGAAAGGGTCTAACCTTATTTGTTTTGCAGAAAATGAGGCACGAACTCCCCAGGTTCGGCATGGTCCGTAACATACCACCATTGTTTCTATATTGGTAGGAAGATCTTCCATCAAGTGACAAAAAGAATATGAAAAAGGTCTTGGGAAATTTTCCTTCTTTTTGGACATCCAACCGAATAATATGTTGATTGAAGTCGCCACAACGTTCTGGGACAGTAAAAGATCCGTGTTTCGCTTTGGAAACATAGAAATGACCCCTCTCTTGGAAGAATTAGAGGGATTCGCTGGACTGCCTTGGGAGAGTCCCGGTTTATTGGTGCCAGAAAACCATACCGCTAGGGGGTTTCTGGAAATGATGGCTCTGAAAAAGAACAACGATTTGGAGTGCCTGAAGAAGTCCTACATACCCTTTGACTACCTCTATGAACGATATGGTCATAGAAAATCCTATCGTATCTACCATGATGAATTCTCTATCACTTCCTTGGGTTGTATTCACCGCAGGGTTTTTGTGTTAATCGTTTGCTTCCTGATAGTGTTTCCGATGCAAGAGGACAAAATTCATACCAGACTGGCCATGGTAACAAAAACCCTAATGGAGGGGATCGAGGGGAAAACATATACCATTGTCCCTATGATCATAACAAGCATATATCGGGCCTTGGACAGCTGCCAGAATTGATTCAAACACTTCGAAGGTTGTAATCTACTGCTACAGGTTTGGTTGTTAGAGCATCTCCAGAGAGGTCAATATCGTCAAGAGTTTTCACGAAGGTCGTGGAATGATCATATAACCTTCCATCACCCAAAGAGAATGACCTATATCTCAGACATGTTTGCTCAACCAGAGAGTGCTACAGAATGTGTTCAGTTTTTCGACAATTTGACTGAGGATCAGGTTCAATCGATGTTCGAATGGTTCCTTACTGACGAGTTCACCATCAAATCTAGGGATTCTACGCACTTGGTGTTGATCGAGTTAATGGGCATCTACCCTTATGTTCCCATCAGGGTTATGAGACAAGCAGGCAGGAAGAAGTTGTACTGCGGATCGTTAAAATGAGTCATTATAGGGCAGATTTTTAGGATGACGACCTCCCATACAAATGTGAAGCTCAGCATATGTGGCACCTAAATATTATTGTAGAAAGGGACACCATCGAACCAGACCGATATCACGCAGGGCACATGTACTTTCTACCCATCATGGTTGGAGGACTGCATAGCGGGAATAGTCGAGCCAGGGGTCGGTCGAGGAAACAGAGTCATAGATGAAGCTACCGCAGCACAGGTGAAGTATAACAGAATGCACAAAAGGGTTCGCGAGTCCAAGGCCGAGCATTTGGAAAAACACAATACTGATACAGAATTAGTCAATGGATGGAAGGAAACGACTGATCGAATGAAAGGTTAGAATATCTGGAGCAGGGTCTGATGGAACTGGAAGGGAATATGAGGAAAAGAGTCATAGACTACCAGAATGCCGAAGGTATCGAAAGAGGACATCTAGCAAGGACATACCTGCTGATGGACATGTGCGATCTGGGGAATCTGATTGATGGAGCCAAGAGAACCAGGCCTGGAGAAGGTCCTTCTGGGACCAAGTAGATTAGGTTTATTCGTTTTTTCTTTTCAAATGTAATAAGGTCAAGTGCCATTAGTGACTTATCTTATTTAGTGTCGTTTTAGATTCATCTATTTTACATTAATGAAATGAGGCAATTATTGGCACTGAAGTTCTCCAAATCAACTTGTCGTTAGGCCTACCTCAGGCACAACGAGGCTCCCAAATTAGGACGCGAATTTACATTCCTGCACTATGTGTTTAAATATTGCAAATCCTCTTTTTGGAACCCTTACTGACTTGGTTAACTTTTTCTTTTCTTTCCTTTTTGATTATTCCCATTCCGCAAGGTTGGTTCACACATACTGGCATCATCATCATATCACACCAGATCTAGAGGCCCTCTACCTTCTCCTTCTCCAAGTACATCAAAAGTCAAAGGAAAAGCTAAGATGGATAATATAAGTGGCGACAACACCGCACATGATGAGAATGTGGAATCTTTTGATGGTCGGAGTACTCCGACACCAAATGACTTGGTTTTGCGGCTTGAAAAGAAAATACTTGAACTACAAGGGGAGCTTGAGCAGGTCTGTAACTTAGCAGACCTCTCCCTGACACTAAACGTCCCAGATATCAACCATCCAAATACCCAAAAACTGGCACCTCCCCAGAATGCACCCGACCAACGCCCGCAGAATCCTCCCGTACCCCATCAATATACAACCCCTCCTCAAAATCCTTTACCCATACCTCCTCAACATCAGCATCTCCCGACTCAATAACTGCAAACTACTTACCACACTCCTCAGAATACCCCACAAACTATCCCCGATCCCCAAAATTCAACCCATGATCACCACTATACCCAAACTCCTGGCCTTCACCAAAACAACCCCATATACCTGGAAACCTTACCCACTCTACTCAACCAATCTCATATAAACCAAAATCTGCCGAGAAGGACCTGGTTATTAAGAACATGGCAGAGGAGCTCAAGAAACTCACAAGCCGAGTTCAGGGTGTTGAAGGAGGCAAAGGAATCGAAGGTCTGAATTACGAGGATTTGTGCATTCGGCCAGATGTGGAACTGCGTGAGGGTTACAAACCTCCTAAGTTCAAAATGTTTGATGGAACGGGTGACCCAATGGTTCATTTGAGAACTTACTATGACAAGCTCGTAGGGATTGGAAAGGACGAAAGGATTCGCATGAAGCTATTCATGAGAAGCCTCACTAGAGATGCCCTATCTTGGTACATAAGTCAAACTCCCAAGAAATGGGCTAATTAGGTAAGCATGGCGTCAGACTTCATAGATAGGTTCAGATTCAAAACGAAAAATGCACCATATGTCTTCTATATCCAGAACCTCAAGAAGAAGCCCACTGAGACTTTCCGCGAGTACGCTACTCGGTGGAGCTCAGAAGCAGCGAAGGTCAGGCCGGCATTAGATGAAGAGCAAATGAACAAGTTCCTTATCAGGGCTCAGGATCCACAATATTACGAGAGGTTAATGGTAATAGAGAATCACAAGTTCTCCGATATCATCAAGCTCGGAGAAAGGATTGAGGAAGGTATCAAAAGTGGAATGGTGAGAGATTTCGAGGCACTGCAAGCCACAAATAAAGCACTACAATCAGGTGGCATATCAAAGATGAAAAAAGTGGGAATAGTAATGGTTGCCCAAGGCCCAAAAACTCCATTTGTATACCAAACACCTCCACCCACATACCAACCATCACCTCCCAAATATTCCCAACCTGCTACGCCTACCATACCTATAATTCCCAACCATCCTATTATCAGTCACCTCCAACTCGTCCAAACTACCAAAAACCCAGGCCTAATTTTGACCGCAAACCACCCAGACAATACACCGCCATTGCTGAACCCATCAACCAGTTGTATGAAAGATTGAAAATGCTGGTTATGTCACCCCTATTACCGCTATGAGCAATTAGCCCTCATAGACGAAAAGAGGATGAACACAGTATGTCACGACCAGCTTTATCAGAACAGAATGTCCAGAGCCTTCAACAAAAAAGTCAAGCCACGTCAATTCACGTCGGGACAGCTGGTGTTGAAAAAGATCTTTCCACATCAAGATGAAGCCAAAGGAAAATTCTTACCCAACTGGCAAGTTCCTTACATGGCTTACATGGTATTAACAGGAGGAGCACTCATACTCGCAGAGATGGACGGAGAAATCTGGCCAAAGCCTATCAATTTAGATGCAGTCAAAAGATACTATGTGTAAACCATTATATGCTTCTTCATATGATGTAAATTGAATTACGCTCGACCTGATTCCCGTTTAAGAGGGGATACGTAGGCAGCCCTGTGGGTTTGGTCACAATTCAATAAAATTTCTATTTCCCTCACAATCAGAAACTGGGGCAGAATTTTGAGGAGGACCCTCAAAATTCTGAAGCAAGTTCAGCCAACCGCAGTGTATGGAGCAGCCATAAAAGTCATCTAGTTAGCTGGGGCAGAATTTTGAGGAGGACCCTCAAAATTCTGAAGCAAGTTCAGCCAACCGCAGTGTATGGAGCAGCCATAAAAGTCATCTAGTTAGCTGGGGCAGAATTTTCCCTCAAATTTCTACGACGAAAGAAGTCGCAATGTCTCTGATTATGTCACAGTTACTAGTTCATATAACTGATTTCTAAACTGTATACTACTATGTCTTTTGAAAATTATGCACACATGCTTTTGGAAAAGAAACTTTGCTTTAGCAAACGATACCCTAACAACTTGAGCAGGATCCTCGGACAGAACGAAGCAGATCAAGCAAGCAAAGACACGAACCAACCTCCCGCGGAAAAACTCACAAATTCTCTTTGGATGCAGGATTATGTCATCATAATAATCATCGTCGCAACAACACAATCACTAGCATGAAACACATTGTCATCTAGGAATACTTCGCTCTCTCTCTTCTCTTTGCATGCGACTAAGCTCTGTCTCCACCTTGCATGAGGCTAACCCCTGCCTCCCACTTGCATAAGGCTAAGCATTGCCTTCTCATTGCATGGGACTAAGCACTGTCCCAAAACTTGCATGAGGCTAAGTCCTGCCTCTTCACTTAAATAAGGCTGGCACTGCCTTCTCTTTGCATGAAACTAAGCTCTTGTCTCAATATTGCATAAGGCTAAGTACTGCCTTCTATTTTTATGAAACTAATCCTGCATGAGGCTAAGCCCTGCCTCCCATTTGCACAAGGCTAAGCATTGCCTTTTCCTTGCATGGGACTAAGCACTATCCCGAATCCTGCACGCGGCTAAACCCTGCCTCCCATTTTCCTAAGGCTAAGAATTGCCTTTTCCTTGCATGGGACTAAGCACTGTCCCGGATCATGCACGAGGCTAAGCCCTGCTTCTCTATCTGCATAAGGCTAAGCATTGCCTTCTCTTTGCATGGAACTAAGCACTGTCCCAAAACTTGCATGAGGCTAGGCCCTGCCTCCCTATTTGCATAAGGCTAAGCACGACCTTCCCTTTGCATGGGACTAAGCACTGTCCCGAATCTCGCACGAGACTAAGAACTGTCTCTCTTGCATTATTCTCTTCTCTCGAGCTAAGCTCTGCCCTCAACTTCATATAAGACTAAGCCTTGTCTTGTTGCTTCTAGCATCATGTCTTTGCACCTCATGGGCTGTAATATAGTCAACTTATCCGAAGGCGTCATAGTCTGAAGGCACCATCCTCATAGCTGGAATACATCATGCCATGGCCTGAGGATTTTTCAAACTTGCACATTATCATTCAAAGCGTCATGATTCGGAGGCACCGTTTTCATGGCCCAAGAAAATCATTTCATGGCCTGCACATTCCTTACCGCACAAATCATGGCCCGAGACATCATGGTCTAAGGACGCCATCCTCAACCGTCCAAGGACAATTTTCATGGTCTGAAGGGAATTTGCATCTTGTCTAAATTCACGCAAATTTATACGCATATGCTTGCCGTACATCTTTCGACTGGAAGGTGACACAGTGAGAAACTGTTATCCTAACAGGGGAAATCCCACTCCAATTCCTTCATACTATTGCAAAATTGACCGCTCACCATAACCGTTTCACCTATTCGAAACCTTGTATCCGTCCTTGTGACAACTTCATCGGTTTATTCCACCGATGAATCTAGAACTACACACGATCTGATTCCTGTAAAACCAGGGATATGTAGGCAGCTCGTAAACCAGAGTGCGGCCTATATCTCTCAGATCGCTCTATCCGGTCAAAATTGACCATCATATCTTTACCCGACAACTTTTCATCCTTACCGGGTAAAGAGGGGCAGCTGTTGATACCCAATTTTTCCTATATTATTTTCAAAATGCATATCTACTTTCAAAACAATGCATGATTAATATTTTTTCATAATTTTCTCTAATTTTAAAAGGATTTCTATTAATTTATTCTATTATTTTATTGTCCAAATAATTATTAATTGCATCAAAAACGATTTTATAATAAATTATTTTTTAATCTTTATTATTTATATTCGTACTAAGATTTAATTATTTTATGAATAACCATACTTATATCTTTAGGTTATGATTGCAATAACTTTGCAATAATAGCCCATATGTGCATAATTACTTTATCTTATAAGAAAATGACCTTTTATATTTTTATAATAATAAATAATTATTTTAAATCATTTTCATGCATAAATAGCATTTTTATAATTTATTAGATATTTCTATAAATTATTTTATCAAATTAATTGGGTATTTAACAAATAGCCTCTTTTAATTTGATTTTCGGACTTAGCCCAATTACTACCCCAGCGCAATTAAACCAATCCAATATCCATAACCCTAATCCAATACCCATAACCCATAACCCAATTCTTTAAACCCCCCCCCCCAACCTATATTGAATCCTGACCGTTGATCCTAGAAGATCAACAGTCCAGGATCCCTTACCTTTTTTAATTAACCAAACCACCCATAAACCCTACTCAGTTTTTCATAGCCTGCCACCCTGAAACCCTCTCCTCCTCTCTTCTCTCTATCTCACCCTCCTCCTAATCGTAGCCTGCTATCACCAAAATCCCTTCTATCCATGGGTTTCTTCTTTGATTCTAGGCCTTATCCGGCCTCCTATCACTACTGATTGTTCGACTTTCATGTTGCTTGATGGAATATCAAATATATTCGAACAGACTTGGCTCAAATCTCTCATTTTCTCGATGAGTCCGTCTGTGTTGACTCCTATGTCTGTGAGTACTGATATCTTCTTGTTTATGGCTTCAAATCTCTAGTTCAAACCAGATTTTTCTCACCTCTGCTTATGTTTTACTATTTCTGGCTTAATCTATTCATATCTCTTTAGATCTGAAGCGGTTTGAGTTTGTTTGTTACTTTTTCTTTAAGATTCTGCTATTTTTCCTATTATCGTCAACCGATTTTTGTTTTTCCCAAAAAGCTAGGGTTTTATCTTTTTAAATTTCTGCAAAATATTTCAAACGTTTAAGTTTTTAACTCTGGTTTTCTTAACTTTTTCGACTTGTTCTCATATCAATGACTGCATGTCCTAGGGTTTCTAATAATTTTACTGCTTGCTATAATGGCTACCCGTTTACTTCGACCTTGTCAACTAAAGGGGTTAATTGATTTATTTGCCTAATTAAGGTTTGAAATCCTATTTTCTTTTAAAACAGATATCTCTTTGAAGATTTTTACCTATTCTTTCCTTATATGTGATTCATGATTGGTACTACTTTCCTTAATTGTATTACTGGCTTGATTTCGGGCTTTGATTATTGTGAACGACCTATAAATGATCTCTGGACTTATTGCTTACCTTATTAAACCTCAATCTTATCTGATAATTGATTTCATATGAGATTCTCCATAATTTAAGTGACATTTTCAGGATAATGTTCTCTTAATTGATTGGTGTTTAGCCCAAATTAATTGGTTAATTGATTTTGCATACCTTATTTCTGTGTCGTTGATTTGCCTGCCTTATTTGGTTTACTCTACTATATGCTATATAAACCTTTCATTGTTCTGATTTTAAAACACACGCTGAGACACAAGCTCAGGCTCACAAACCTACACTCACACACTTATGCACACACTACTTGAGTTCTTCCTATTTTCGCTGCATTGTCTAGCCGGCTGAAAGCCAAGGCTAGACTCTTGGATTCCAATTGCGTTCACCTTCCTGTCTACTCTCTCCCTAACTGGTATGCCTTAAAACTGTTCTCTTGTTCTATTCTATATGTTTACGCAGTCAGTTTATTAAAGAAATACAACATGCTTCTGCATGACACATTATTTATGGCCATTTCTTTCCAACTGTTATGCCCAAATCCTTGATATCTCGTCTTGCTCTATATGACTGTGTGGTTAGTATATTTCAAATTTCAATATGCTTCTGTTTGAGCCATGATACTTGTTTACTTCTTTCTGAAACTAACATGCTACTAACCTATCATGCTCTATGTGTTTGTTTGGTTAATTATCCCAAACTTCAGCATGTTTCCTGTTTAGTACATGTCTATATGATTTCCCCTAATGGTAATTAATGAACTAAGTAATCCTCAGTAATATGAAACCTTGTTTCGTTCAGCTATATGTTCCTATTCTGAGCATGTTTAGATATTTCAAATATGTGCAGCCAATCATGTCTGTTAGTTCAATGTGTCCCTGCTCTTTGTAAATCACTTTAAGTACTAGTATGAATACTTAGTGTGAATAACTGCTAATCTGTTAAAACTATGTGATTATTTGTTTCTTGGCCCAGTTCTGTTTGCAACCATGTGGTTTGGACCTATTCACTTCTGAAAATTAAATTATTTTTTCTAAACAATGTCTCTCTACCCCTTATATACTATTTTCAAACTTCTACTCTTAATTATCTAGGTTCCTACCACCCCCAATGTGAGCACTGCCTAGGGTCTTTGAGACTCCTCCAAACTCTGACACATTGGGGCTGGTCTTCCAATCTTTCACAAACTGTTTCTCTGAAAAGGTTTTTGGTGTGAGCATTGCCCGGGGTCCCTGAGGCCCTTGGGAACTTTGACACACCAGAAGCCCACTTTGTGTATCATGGATGGACCACCTGTACTTCAGACTTGCTTTCTTGAAGGCTTGGTTTCCAGATTGACATTGGGCCTTTTAGTATTATGTGATTCATTCATATTGGGATGTAATTGTAATAACAGATCTGGGGTTAATAGTAAAAAGTGGGGAGGGGTTTCTATATATCTTTGTTCAAGCTTGGGGTAGAAATCCTGCCTATAGGTCCATTGTATTGATTCGTTATGTGCATTTAGAGATCCTGTCCATAGGGTTCAATTCTGGCTATTTATGACTCTAAACTGTCCTAGTTTGGCATAATAGAAATCCTGCCTATAAGTCTTTTATAATTCTGCATTAGAATCCATATTCATAGGATCAACACCTATTTCCAATCTCAATTTGCATTAGAGATCATGTATATAGGATCTTCTTTATGTATATTACTGAACTTGCCTATCAATTTGTTAACGTTTCTGCCCACCTAGAACCATGCCTATAGGAGTTAACTAATTCTGTAAACTAGAAATCATGCCTATAGGAGTTAACTAATTCTGTAAACTAGAAAGCATGTTTATAGGAAATAAATAAATCAGTTCTAACACCTAGAAATCATGCCTATAGGAGTTAACTAATTATGCAAATTAGATAGCATGCCTATAGGGTCTAAAGGAAAAAAACCTATCTGTTAAAATCAGTAACTCGTTTTCATAGGTCTATAATTAACAATTTTAGATACCATGCCTATAGGATTCCATTCTGGTTATCACTTAGGCAAACTTATTGGAAATCTGGGGCTAAAAAGAACTGTGATTTAGTATTGCTTGATGTTTGCCCAGATTCAGAGTTTTAACAAAAATCAGTAGGCAAACTGATAGGTACCACTGCTCCTTTAATAAACTGTTGTCTCATATTCTGTGTATGCTCACCTAGGTATCCTGTCTATAGGGTCTTAAACTAATAAAAGTCGTCTATTGGAATTGCGTGCATTTTCTGTTTACTTGTGGAGGTTAACATGAGCCTCTATTTGCTCCTTATGTGACAGTCCTATCTGATTTTTTATTTGTCGCTTAGCTTTCTCATTTTTTAACAACATAGGTCAGTCTAGAACTACCTTACATAGAGGTCCTAAACACCTCCAGGACCATAGGTAAGGGAAGGGTAGAGCATGCATAAGGTACGAGTTAGAAGCTATTAGAACGCTTAGGTAATAACTGAAAGATAGTAATTGGGTAGTAAAGGAGATGATGACCTGTGCGCTAATACTATGTGTAGCACCCCAACTTGGGGAAAGTTACCAAGTATTGCATGGAAATGATCCTATAGGCTAAGAGACTTAGGACTCCTTTAATTCATTCTTTAAAATAATAGTTGTCTAAATTGCTTTATTTTCCTTTAATGACTAATTCGCTTAATTAAGTTCGGCTCGGACCCACCTTTGTGGACCTTGAGAGGGTGCCTAACACCTTCCGCTCAAGGTAATTTCTAGCCCTTACCCGATCTATGGTGATGCAAACTAGTCTCATGAGCTATTTGCTTTAGGTGCCCTAACTCACCTTAATCCGATAGGTGGCGACTCTTCAAATCCCATACTCCCATCCCAAAATGGAAGGGAGTTGTCTCATTAAATGTCGAAACCCCGATTGCCGCGAGGGAAAAAAAGGGGGCGTGACATATGGGAGCCATACGTAGGCAAGGAACCAGGGCATTCAACTCCATGACAGAAAAGATGGACAAACTCGACAAAGATGTCGAAACCTCCTATGATCAATACCCTCAAATATTTCCAAGGGAGAAGCTAATGCGTGTTTGTGTGATGATTTTAAAGACAATTTTTTGTTGATTTTGCTTTCTTGCTTTTGGTCTTGAAACTTATTTTTTCTTAGGTCTGTATGAACCATCCTCTATGCCTATGCTGAAGGCATTACTTTTGTAGCCCTAACTAGTATGTTTTCATGTATATTACTTCCTATGTTACTTGGCTTGTATTTTCTCTCCTTTTTGATTGATGTCAAAGAGGGAGAACAGTAGGAGAAGTAAAGCATCAACTCAGCGGATCAATGATAAGAACAAACACTGGGGGAGCATGCATAATGAAAGGGAAGTATACATGGTTTATACTTATTTACTATTTATTTACTGTTTATCTCTCTTTATGTCATCATTAAAAAAATGGGAGATTGTTCAATCTAAATCTAAGTTTCAATGATGACAATTGTGCAAAGCTAAAACTTATCTACATTGATTGCAAAAATCAAGGTACCAACCAAAGGAAAGAAAGTTGTCAAAGAAGCTGATGATGCCTAACCAAAGGAGACGATGTTAAATCAAAGGACAAGAAGCCATCAAAAAGGAAACCAAATCAACCTTGCCATCTCAGCCTCAATCAAAGGAGATCAAGACTATCAAACAAGTAAATATATCGATTGAAGATCAAAGAATATCCAACATGTTCAATCAGACGATATTGAAGATTGATCAGCAAAGTGGAAGGCTCAAATCTCTCCATAAATAAAGGACATGACAAGGAAAGTCAAGAACAAATCCAGCCCATCTCAAGTGTAGGATTCGAGAAGCACCCATTCGGTCAAATCTATTAGAGGATTTTGTGCCTTAATCAAGAAAAATTGCAACAACTCTCAAACTCTCCTTTAAGAAGACTGCTCAGTTCATAAAGAAGACATACACAACTACAAACATTTTCCTCTAAGTCTCTCTACTTCTTAGCATAAGCACTGTATTCTTTAGTTTACCAGCGTCGTAAAAGATAGGAAGAGTTAGAACGCAAAAGAGAGTCGTGTCAACATTCATAATCTACAATTTCTACACTCCGTTGGTGGTGAACTAGTTAAAACCATTATTGCTATAATTATTTTCAAGATCTAAGAGAACCCTTGTGACTCAAGGGAAACTGGACGTAAGTACCACACCGGTACCGAACCAGTATAAAAATTGATATGTGTTGTTATGCTTTTTATTCTCTTTGCTTATTTCTATTTGTGTACTGTACGAGATCTAGTTGACTAAACTCATCCTTAGTCAACTAATTCTATGTAGACCACAATTCACCCCCTCTTGTACTTTCACCTTTCTGAAAATATTCGTCTTTTTGGATTCTCTCTTGTCATTCATCATTGTCAGAGGAAGGAATCATCCACCTCATTCAATATTAGGTGAATCGTCCTCTTTATTTACATTTAGTGCCATTTATTTGTAAATATCTGATATTTCTCACATATTGCTGCATTCTAAGCATTTAATACTTGACGTATTAAATCTGCCTCAGCACTATCTACATCACCTACCCCACTAACCTTAGATCTAAAGTTATTAGCTTAAACTAGGATTAACCTCTTTAATAATTGATTAATTAGTTTAACCAAAGCTAATCATTTTTTGGTCAAACAATTTGGGGCCGTCTGTGGATTTCCTAGTCAAAGTCTTAGTTCCTTTCATATCTAAAAAAAAGAAATGCAAAACCCTATATTTTCTTGTGTGCACGGTCTGACATGGAAGGTAATGGGGAAGAAAGGATGAATCCAGTAGCAGATCTCACTACCAACCTTCTAAACACCATCAAATAGGTCACTGAAACAGATGTTGAGGACATGACGCTAAACGACTCTCCCAGGCAGAGTGGTTCACCCCTTGCTCACGGTAGCATCACAACCTCATACGATAAAGGAGCCTCCACGTCCACAATGGAAGAGGCGCCACCAATGGTGAAAAAGATGCTCGAAGCGTGGTTGACAAACATGCTGACCAACATCCTTGAAAAACTCGCCCAAGGGGCGAGCAAAGAGAACGCAAGGGCTTTCGTTGCACCAATAACAGACGAGCAACATGACCCTCCTCCCGTAATAGGTATCACTCACAACGTTAATAATGCAAGCGACGACACCCTCACAACCATTTTGAGGAAGATGGAGGAGATGGAAAATGAAAACAAAATGATTCGAGACCAAATGAAAGATCACCAAGAAAGGGTAGACAAAATATTGGGTGCCCCAAAACTCTTACCAAAAAGGGACACCGATCGGTTTGTTGAGCAACCATACAATGACGAAGCCGCACCGCACGCCATGCCTAAGACCTTCAAAATGCCGCCATACCTGAAAATATACCACATAACAATGGACCCTGAGGGTCATGTGACCCACTACCTCATCGCAGTAAAAGGCAACGACCTCGCCAAAGGGCAATTGTCGTCCATATTATTGAAAAAGTTTGGTGATACCCTCATCGGGGGAGTACTAACTTGGTATTTGCAGCTGCCTGCGTGCTCCATCGAGACGTTCGAGGAAATGGCTGACAAGTTTGTAACTACCCATGTTGGAGCTAAGAAAGCAGAGGCGAGAGTGAATGGCATATTTTCCATCAAACAGTCGCCCGGTGAAGGACTGAGGGACTTCCTTGCTCGATTCAACCGTGTGAAGATGACCTTACCAAATGTATCAGAAGGAATGGTAATAGCAGCTTTCCAGAATGGGTTATACAAGAGCGATTCAAGGGCGACCAAAAAGTTGTTAAGCCGGATCATGAAGTATCCCCCGGCCACTTGGGATGAGATACACAACGCCTACTACACCGAAGTATGAGCTGAAGAAGACGACCTCAATGGGCCAACTCAACGGTTGACCTCAGTAGAAATGGAATCCGAGAAAGACCGAAAAAATGACAAAAAAAGAGACCTTGCAGGCCCGCGGCCCAACCGTGAAAGACATCAATCATATGTCAGAGCCGCCATCATACCGCCTCCCATCACTGCGACGGCCCATCTAGGCCACAAATTTCCTTTGCTTCTTAATATTTCAATGAGGCATCAAGGTCAACCCCGACCAAATCAAAGCTGTAGAGGGAATACCAGAGAGCTTAACCAGTTAGAAACAGGTTCAGAGACTGACTGGTCTTATAGCCGCCCTGTCGAGATTCATCTCACAGTCCTCCAATAGATGCCACAAATTTTTTGGCGTACTGAAGAAAGACAACGGCCTCCAATGGAGCTCTGAGTGCGTCAACGCCTTGAAATAGCTAAAGGCGTATTCATCTTCACCCCGCTGCTCTCTAAAGTGGAGCCCAGAGAACGCCTCCTCGTTTACCTGGCCGTGTCTGATGTAGCGGTTAGTGCGGTCCTAGTTCGAAAAAATAAAGGTACGCAATCTCCAATCTACTACTTTAGTAAAACTCTAATCGACGCTGAGAAAAGGTATCCACACCTTGAAAAGTTGGCCCTGGCTTTGGTCGTAGCTTCACGAAAGCTTAGACCCTACTTCCAGTGCCACCCCATCTTGGTAGTCACGACTTTTCCCGTAAGGAGTATTTTACATAAACCCAAGTTGCCGGGCAGATTGGCCAAATGGGCCATAGAGTTAGGGGAGCATGATATAACCTATCAACCGCGAATGGCGATAAAGTCGCGAGTGCTCGCCGACTTCGTCGCCGATTTCAACATAAAAATAATGCCTGAAATCGAAAGAGAAAGCCGTCCACACTTTCCCCCAAATACAGGACCTATAGGTTTTGTATACAGATGGCGCCTCTAATGCATCTGGATCTGGACTAGAACTCTTGCTCAAGGTCCCGATAGGCGAAGTAATTCTCAAGTCCATAAGATGCTCGGACGTGACTAACAATAAGGCCGAGTATAAGGCCGTGATTGTAAAACTAAGGGTAGCACTCAAGTACGGAGTGAAGCGAGTTATCCTACATTGCGACTATCAGCTCGTCGTAAACCAAGTCACAAGGACTTTCCGAATAAAAGAGAAAAGACTACAAAAATATCAGATCGAGATCTGCAAGCTATTACCCGATCTTGATGAATGCCAGCTCGACCAAATCCCTCGAGCGCAGAATATCGAAGCAGACGGCCTTGCCAAACTAGCGGTAGGGACTAAAAGAATAACTGAAGAAGGAAACGTGTTCACTCTCCTCCAGTTATCGATCGATCAAGTCGAGGTAAGAACTATAAACCTAACCTGGGACTGGCACAATCGTATTATTACATACTTGTAGGACGACAAAGTTTCAAATGTAGGAGGTTCGTAAACAACAACCTGTACAAAAGAACGTAGGGCGGCCCTCTAGCAATATGCTTAGACCCGAACCAGACACGACGCATTCTAGAAGAGGTCCATGAAGGCCACTGCGGAGCTCATTCCAAAAATCAAGTTCTAGTCAGATGCCTCATACGAGCAGGATACTACTGGCCCACCATGAAAAAAGAGGCCGTCAACTTTGTGAAAAAATGCGAACAATGCCAAAAATATGCCCCCATGATCCACCAAGAGGACGAGCACCTCCACTCAGTCACCTCACCTTGGCATTTCATCAAATATGGGATGGACATCGTCAGCCCCCTCCCAACAGGGTGAGGTAATGTACGATCTGTTTTAGTTTTAACTGACTATTTTTCCAAGTGGGTGAAGTAGTTCCATTCGCCCAGATACGCAAGGAAGAGTGATCACCTTCATATGAAAGAATATTATGTGCCGCTTTGGCCACCCCAAATAAATCAGTTATGATAACGGGCCTCAATTCACCGGAAAAGAGATCGCCGAGTTCTTAGAGAAATGGCATATCAAAAGAATACTCTCCACACCATATCATCCCATGGGTAATGGGCTAGCGAAATCCTCCAACAAGTGAATACTGAATATCATGAATAAAAATCTCGAGAACGCGAAGGGACTATGGCCGAAACTACTGCCGGAAGTGCTATGGGCATACCGCAAAATGCCGAAAACAAGCACATGAGAGACGCCTTACTCACTAGTCTATGGGAATGATGCATTAGTACTAGTCAAGGTCGGAGAACCAAGTCTAAGGTACTGCCATGAGAGTGGGTCCAGAAACGATGAAAGCAAAAGGCAGGACCTCGATGATGCCGAAGAACAGAGAGATATGGCTTACATAAGGATGATTGCCCAAAAACAGCAGGCAAAACGTACTACAACAAAATCCAAGGCCAGACCACTCAAAGTTGGGGACTACGTACTCAAGGCCAAAACAAAGGCAAACAAGGATCCACGGGAGGGAAAACTGGGAACAAATTGGGATAACTCATACAAATTCACAGCAACAGCAAACAAAGGGTCATTTCAACTAGAAACGATGGAAGGAATACTACTACAAAACAACTGGAACATCGCCCACCTAAAGTACATCAGCTTCTAAGGAAAAAGGTTCTCCGAGCCGTACTCTTTTTCCCTCACCTGAGTTTTGTCCCAATTGGGTTTTCTCGAGGAGGTTTTTAACGAGGCGATGAAGAGGACATTTTGAGTTAAGCATGAGAAGGTGAGGATACAAGTTCATCGCCCGACTTCTCGAATACTCCTCCAGGTTGACCTATGAAGGGACTAAATAGATTGGGACTATAATACCAGCCCGAAAAACATGTAAAATTCTCCAATATATATGTAAGAAAAGCATACAAGTACATGATGTTCGCCCATGTCTCCACCAAATTAACGCTACATCAATCCAGATACCACATTCGACCTCGCTCAAATTTAACTCACATTCGACCTCGCTCGAATTAATTAAGAGTAACATTCGACCTCGCTCGAATTTAACTCAAATTCGACCTCGTTCAAATTAATTAAGAGTAAATTTCGACCTCGCTCGAATTTAATCCATATTCAACCTCGCTCGAATTAATTGAGAGTAACATTCGACCTCGAAAGAATTTAACTCACATTCGACCTCGTTCGAATTAATTAAGAGTAAAATTCGACCTCGCTCGAACTAATTAAAAGTAACATTCGACTTTGCTCAAATCAACTGGCATTTGACCTTGTTCGAATTAATTAAGGTGACATTCAACTTTGCTCGAGCTAATTAAAGTCACACTCGACCATGCTCGAGTTAACGCCTGCCAACATGGCCACGATTAAATCCTAAGTTCTTCTAATCAAGGCATCCAAACGAGGAAAATATCCAAGAGAAAACAGAGAAGACTCAAAAGCAAACAACAGAAGTAGCATTCCAATTCAAAAAGATACCTCTACAAGGGCCGAATAGATGCCCACAAAAGTAAAAACAAAAAATTACAAGAAATATTCCTCAGCAGTATCATCCCCACCATCATTATCTCCATCAAAGTATTTATCATCATACTAGGCACCTTGCTCAATCACGTCCAAGTCATCTTCCCATCACCAGCCCCTGATGTAGCAGGATCATAACCACAAGCGACCCGAGCTGCGCGCGCCTTGGCATGAGCATCCTCAAACTCAACCTCAGAACTCTCCCTGCCGTCATCAAGTGCCTGAATATGTCTAAATGGGCCTCGACATGGATCCACTTCTCGTACAAATCCCTCGGAACATCAGGATAAGTGGAAGTGTGAGAGGAAGACGATCGAGCCAACAATTGTGCCTTTTCGGCCTCAAGAACGACAATATGATCATTAAGGTTTGAAACCTCTTTATCAAGCTCCCCAATATGCTCATCAAGACTTGCTTCTATGAGCACAGTCGTCTCCGTATCACTCGCCTACTCAGGTCGGAGGACGTGGATGGCATCTTCCAATTCTACCACCTTCGCCAAAGCCGCTACCCTGATCGTATTGGCCTTCTCCAACTCTGTCGCCTTTTCAATCACCTCATCACTCACTTTGTTAGCTCTTATTGAACTCAGCTCTAGCTCGGCCCGCAGAGATGCCACTTGAGCTTGAAGGTTTGCATACTCAGCCTCAACCCCCTTGCTCACTTTGAGCTCGTCCTCTTTGACTCGAGTGCTCCCTCGAGCTCGCTACATTTGGCGATGACTCTCACAAGTTCATTGTCTTTCTGCTTCAGCTCATCCATAAGGTCTTGGAAGTTTCCGTCCACACCAAATCGCATGCATATCTCACGGTGCTTGGCGCGGTACTTACGATACTTCCTCTCAATTTTCTTGAAAATAACCTTCTACTTCTCTTCTTGGTAGGTACTCTAAATCTCAAAAGTGATGGTCTAATGAAAAAGAAGAAGTAGAAGAAGAAGGAAGTTAGTCTAAAAAAAAGAAGGGAAGAATGTAAGGCACGAGAACTAGAAAAATTAGAAACATACCCTCAAATCCATTCCGGCTATGCCCGACGACAGAGCGGCATCATCGAACGTTTGTAAAAAGTCTTGCCCTCGACGTTAGAGCAGAGAGGAACCAAATTCTCTGTATTCACCAGTAAGTCGCGGTCCAAGGGGACGACTACGGTGTGAGTGGATCCCTCTAACCTCACCTCTACCTGAGTAAAACCCTCGGTGAACATCCGCACCTCTTCAGGGTTGACGTCAGAACCGGTCTCATAGCCGTTCATGGCTACACTCTTCCCTCTATTCTCGACTAATAAAGGAATGTCAGCCTGTCCTGAAGGTGGCAGATCATTCCTCGGCATGACCTCCGCAGCCTCTAATAGCCCTTCTTCTTCGACAATGACCTCGGGAAAAAGGAGCATCTTCTAAGACCTCCGCAGGCGGTGGAGCCATAGTAGCCAAATCCACTTCTCTCCGATGCAGCCCTGACCGGTTCAGGGTCGCCCCTTGTCGACGCCTCGGCTCCAGCTGCCCCTTCACCGACTTCCATCCTCCTTCTTTTAAGTGGAACCAGTCCCTCCTCACTCAGTGACGACTCGTGGGGCCGCCGCACGTCTACTAGGTCTGCACAGTGCTGGGGTCTGAGAAGAAATAGCCATCTGAACGGACTTTCCCACAGTCACAGCAAGTAGAGACCACATCATAGCACTTGGTTGACGAAAAGCGGGGGTAAGAGCCTTCAGTCTTCTCGAAGCTCTCTAAACTGACAACAAAAGTTGAGTTAATCCAACCCCGCTACAGAAGAGAAGGAAAAGAATACATCATGAATACCGAAGCAATAGAAGTTCAAAATAAACGACTCACCGGATGCAGAAGGTTTACGCCCAAACTTTAATGCCGACCATTCGTGGATCCCCACCGTGTGGGGAAAGACTTGACTTACCAAGTCATGAATGTTGGCAACCAGCGAAGGATGATTTTTCTCGACTATACAAAAGAAGAAGAGGATTGATTAATTCACCACCAAGATAAACAAAACAAACAATCAGCAAAAATACTTATGGGCGAAGTTCCACACTTCAGGGAACCCACTGGGGTTCGCCACCACGTGCTCGATCTTGATATAGAAGAAGTTGAACAAAAATCGGAGATTGTACTTATCGTCCATCTTCACCACCAATCCCGTGCTCCCTCGATGGAGAAGGTGTAACATTGTACCCCTATAGAAGCTTGGCACAGAGAGGTGCAGCAGATGGCGAATGGAAACCCCACGGTTGGCTAGTTCCGCGTACATAAGAAAGAGTTTGTAAATATAGGGGGAGAGATGAGCCGAGAATATGTCGTAATAGCGTTAGCCACATAGAACGGATATGCGTAGAATGCGCACTATCCAGGGGATGAATATGTACATCACGACCGGCCGGGATTAAGTCGATATGGGCTGGGATGTTGTACTTGGCCCTAAACTCAGCAAGGGCGGCCGCGTCCATTTCTGATTCCATAGGTTCAGACTCGTCCGCAGGTGGTTTCGAGAAGTCTAATCTGGCTTTGTCATCACGAGGAATTAGTTCCTCTACAGTGGGAAAGCATTCGTCCTCAGCGACGGCAACAACCTTATCATCGTGAGGAGGCATTCTCACTACCAGTGGGATTGGGTCAGAAGCCTCACCAGAGACGGAACGTGCATCGACCATTTTTAGTATCTTGTAAATGCAGAAGATGCAAACTCGAAAGAGGTAGAAGTAACAGAAATCGCTCAAATCAGAGAGGAGAACAAGGGTACGAAAATGGAAGCAGTGGGAGCAAGATTGCAGGAAGAAGAAGAAGGCAGGAAAATATGCAGGTTCAAATGCTTGGAAATATAAAGGATCATACGAAGGGTTCACAATCCCTATTGATAGAGGACACAAACACCCCAATTGAGAAAATCAACCGCCGATGCACAAAGATCGAAATGATAGGGGCACAGGAAGCGATGCAACACATTGGGAAGATGCGTAATAATGACGCATGATGCTGTGATGTCAGTTTCAACCAATGTCATGATAAGTTGTGGCCTCCAAAGTACTATGTTACCATCTCGACCGTGATCTTTTACTACTCGACCTGCCCACCTGAAGTTATCGACTACGACTAATGAAGTCCGTTCACCGAGGTCGACCAAAAGACAACCTCGATAAGCTGAGGGACTAACTGTATGAGTTAAAATCTGACCGAGGAAATTCAGCACGAATAGGAGATTATCATGAGTAATTTATAATATATCGTGGGCAATTTGGTCGAGGTCGGCCCGTGATTAATAGAACATCTCGCCAAGCGATCGACCGAGGCCGAGGTCGAGTAGTGTAGGTAGTAGTAACGGTTAGTTTTGTATTGAGATCTTCAAAAGGAATAATCTATTGAATAATCTCTCTGTTTGTACTTTTACGATTCTTCGGGATTATCCCATATAAATAGAATGAGAGATATGGCCAATGACATGTAATATTCTACGTGATAAGAACTCTTTTGAAAAACAAACTCTTTAGATAAATACAAAGAATACCTTTATGAAGAGATTCATATTTATGGATTATCTCTTGTCATTCATCATTGTCAGATGAAGGGATCATCCACCTCATTCAATATTGGATGAATCTTCCTTTCTTATTTAGATTTAGTGCCATTTGTTGCTATTTAATATCTGATATTTCTCACATATTGTTGCGTTCTAAGCAGTTAATACTTGACGCATTAAATCTGCCTCACCACTATCTACATCACCTACCCCACTAACCTTAGATCTGAAGTTATTAAGTTTAACTAGGATTAACCTCTTTAATAATAATCAAAGGTAATCAGTTTTTGGTCAAACAATAATATGTGCAAGGTGCATTGAATATTTAAGATTAATACTATAGAAAAAAATGACTGAAATGCTAGACTGGGAATTTGCTCTACTCATTGGAAGTTGTCTTTTAATTTGCTGGATTAAAAGTTATCAATGATATCAGGGATGAATCCAATATCGGCTTATGTTGACCCCAAAAATGTTAACGCGTGCATAAATTTATGTGTAAAAATTTATTAAAATTGCAACAAATAATAGATATGAATCCGTAACTTTAAAAATATAATAAATTCAATATTAAAAACCTTAAAAATTGGATCTACAAAGCTTAATTCCCCAAGCAGCCTCCATATAATATTCTATGACATGAATTATGATTAGACATGGTATTGCATAATTACCTGCCTGCCTACAAATTTAACACATGATAATTGTTCCTTGTTTTTACTCTTTTTATCAAATGCCTTGTTTATGTTCACCCTTGTCATTACATTTACGTTGGTGGAAATTATCCACTATGTTAACTTAACATTAACATAATATTGGTCTTACCGATTTTACAATCATTACAGCGCTCAAAAGGTTAGAAGGTTCGAGTTTTGGCATTGAGGGGGCATATCGAAGGTACTCGACCTCGAGCAGTGAAAATCGAAGACCAACGTGGAAAGGCGGGATATTCCCAAAAGACACGTGGTTAAAGCTGACAAAGTTTGCAAAATAGTACTAGCCCGTACCGTGGCATTAAATGGCTGTACCAGCCATCTCTCTTTGTATTAATTACACATGTACTATGTTGGGGTTCCCCTCATATATAAAGGGGACCCTTGTCACTTTGTAAGACAGATGATATTCAGTACACGAACAAGAACATCCTCTGCTCTCTAACTAAAACAGTCTCTACAATTGTTTCATTGATTAATTGCCTTTCATTTATTGTGTTCATTAGTTGTTCTTCATTTATTACTCGTTATTAATCACAAATAGGCCATCTTCGAGGCCTTCAATACTATTATAGCATTCTCGACAGCCCCTTGTCAAGCTCCTAAGCTCGGCCTCGAGGCCCATTTCGACCGACCTCGAGACCCCGTCGGTTTGCATAATCTCGTTACCCTTTGCTCTTATTTCCTTTTCTCACTTCTCAGTTAGCATCTACTACCTAAACAACTGGTATGAAAATAGATCACGTATTTTTAGAACCAAAAAATCAAATATCATTGTAATTACCATTTTCAAGGTAAACAGTTTGGCGCCTACCGTAGGGCTAAAAATAACAGTGATTATTTTAGTGCCGGTTTTCTATTGAAAACAAGTTATTTTTTACACTTTTTCTTGTCCAAGAATCTTCAATTTCAGGTCAGAAAATGTCTAACTCAGTAAATGCACATGAAAAGAACGGTCTTGAGGATAAAAGAGAGAACGGCGCAGCTTCTTCAGGTGCCGGTGTGCCACCGCAAAACCCTAAAGGGGCACCAATACAAATCCCAGTTGATGAAGGCTCACGCAATGCTCGACATGTCGATGTAAGCTCTCATACAGACGGAAGTGTGCGCGAGGGAGACCAACATGAAGCACAGAGAGCCCCTACTCAAAGGGAAAGAGAACCTAGCCTTCACGTCATTTTTGAGATGTTGCAAGCACAACAAGTGGATATTGCTCAGCTACAAAGCCATCAAAAAACTCCAAGCACAGCGCCACCAGAAACGGCTCCTCAAGGTGAACAGGTACCGGAGAGGTCGATCAACAACGGGTCAGCGACCGACCCTGCTATTATGAAGATGCTCGAGGATCTCACAAAGAGGATTGAATCAGGCAAAAAGAAGATAGAAGCCAACGAAAAAAAGTTGGAGATCTATAACTCGAGGGTCGATCAGATCCTAGGCGCACAGCTGATTCTCAAGGGTGTAGATTCGAAGAATTTCGTGCAAAATCCATTCCCATCGAGTGCGGCTGAAGCCCATCTCGAAGAAATTCAAATGCCTGATCTCCCGAAGTACAACGGGACCTCGGACCCTAATGAGCACATTACTGCCTACACTTGTGTCGTGAAAGGGAATGACCTAAGAGATGACGAGATTGAACCCGTCCTGTTGAAAAAATTTGGAGAAACACTATCCAAAGGGGCCATGATGTGGTATCATAACCTGCCCCCGAACTCGATAGATGCATTTGCCATGATGGCGGACTCCTTTGGGAAGGCACATGCTGGTGCCATCAAGGTCGCTACAAGGAAATCTTATGTCTTCAAAATCAAACAAAGAGACAACGAGATGTTGAGGGAGTTCGTATCCCGCATCCAACTGGAACGAATGGAATTACCACCGATCTCCGATGATTGAGCAGTACAAGATTTCGCTCAGGGCTTGAATGAACGAAGCTCGATAGCTTCAAAATAGTTGAAGCAAAACTTAATCGAGTATCCAGTCGTAGTTTGGGCGGATGTGCACAACATGTATCGGTCAAAGATTAGAGTCAAGGATGACCAATTGGAGGCCCCATCGGGCTCGGTGTATCCCAACAGGCTCTTAGCAAAAAAATCAAGGCTCCCAGAAAGAGAGCCGAGGCCAACCAAAGAAAGATATCAACTGTATATAGAAAATCGGAGAAATATCCTGAGGCGTAACATACCTCGAAGTGACCAAAGGATGGAATAAAAACAATATACGGGGAACAACACGTAGCAAAAGAAATGTTCGCAGTGCACGATGTGGCACCGACACTTTTTACATCAAAGGAGCCAAAAAAAAGCAAACAACCAAGTATCAATCGCAAACTACATCCTCGGATGAATGAATAAAAGACCGTGTCGCGTCCTTGGAACGAACAACCGAAGCATACCAAGGCTTGAACGCCACCACAGCTAAGGTACAATCCCCTTCCTCTTTCCTTCACGTTTTACACTAACCTATGTGCAGGTGTTCGATTGAAAAAGAATTGGAGCACCCTCCAGCTCGAAGGCCTTAGGTTTTAAAGCATGCGTTGTACTCTTTTTCCCTCATGCCGGATTTTATCCCAAATGGGTTTTACCGACGAGGTTATTAACGAGGCAACACCCATATTAAACCTAAGGAGAACTCACCAAGTATTCAAGGCTTCTCTTCGATCAACCTCAAATACCGAGGGGCATCCCCCCGGGAGATCACTAAAACACACCGAAGAGGGTCGCAATAGGAGAACAATGTATAGGACCAAACGGTCGAATGAACCGTGTCCACATAGAATAATCGAACCCTCGATGGTGAAAAATGTGTACTTGTACCAAGTAATCGAAGAAGAATATTTTATCATCAAAACACTTCGCGCGTCAAAGAAGTTTGCTATTTTCACAAGAAACGGCCTCAGGGCAAAAAATTTACCAACCACTCGGGAACTATCCTTGACAGTCACCCCATCGATTCACCAAAAACTCAAAGCCATAAGACCTCAGGGCCGACAACTTCGAGCTCGTAAGACCTCCATGAGGAAGTATCACCAATGTAAGCCCTCCATCAAGCAACATCACCAATGTAAGCTCTCCATGAGGCAATATCACCGATGTAAGCCCTCCATGAGGCAATATCAACGATGTAAGCCCTCCATGAGGCAACATCAACCCCGACTAGGGGACTGTCCTCGACGTTCGACTCATCAAGCTATCTAACTCGAAGCCGTAAGATCTCAGGGCCGGCAACTTCGAGCTCATAAGCCCTCCATGAGGAACCAATATAAGCCCTCCACAAGGAAACATCAAAACTGTAAGACCTCAAGCAAGGCGTGTACAAACTTGTAAGACCTTAAAAAGGCATAACCTCGATATCAAAGTCAGGGCTATATATTCGAACTTGTAAGATCCCTAAAAAGGCATACCCTCAATATAGACGCCGACGCTATCTCACTCGGGGACTAAAGTCTACGGCCAAATACAATGACCACCATCATAAGGCTCTGGTTAAACTAACGCGACTCGGAGACGTCTGACTGTCGTTACAAAATCACAAGCCTCCAATTACTTCGAACAAACTTTGAAAAGAACCGGTCAAAGGTCGTACCGACCTAAAGCGTAAGAGCCCAAGTTGGCATCTACGCTAAAGTTCGTATCGACCAAATGCGTAAGAGCGCAATTTTCCAGCTACACCAAAGGTGGTACTGGCCTAATGCGTAAGAGCCCAAGTCTCCAGCTACAGGTCATACCGATTCAAAATGCCTCAAGGCCGATTTAAAAACATAAGGGCCGATGAGCTCGAGTCGAAACCCGACTCGGAGACTGAGCCCAAAACAGGTTAACTAAAGCGCCTAAGGGTCAAACGCGTACGAGCCCAAGTCGCCAACTACACTAAAAGTCGTACCGACCTAACGCGTAAGAGATAAGTTGCCAGCTACAGGTCGTACCGAACTAAAGAGCCTCAGGGCCGATTTAAAAACCTAAGGACCGATAAGCTCGAGTCAAAACCTGACTCGGAGACTGAGCCCTAAACGGTTAACTAAAGCGCCTAAGCGCCAATTGCGTAAGAGCCCAAGTCTCCAGCTACACCGAAGGTCATACCGACCTAATGCGTAAGAGCCCAAGTCGCCAGCTACAGGTCATACCGACCCAAAATGCCTCAGGGCCGATTTAAAAATCTAAGGGTCGATGAGCTCGAGTCGAAACCCGACTTGAAAACTGAGCCGAAACGGTTAACTAAAGCGCCTAAGGGCTAAATGCGTAAGAGCCCAAGTCGCCAGCCTAAAAAGCCTTAGGGCCAATTTATAACCCCAAGGGTTTCATCTCAAAGTCCAATTCATCGGGCTAATTATCGACAAGAAAATCAGAGAAACCAAAGAACCTTTCATATATATATGTGTGTATTACAAATATGCATTTACAATGCTCCCACAGGAGTCTTTACAAAGAACAAGGACGGAAAAACTAGTCTGCTCTAGGGACCAGCTCCCTCAGAAGCCTTCAAATATCAGCATCGGCACCAGAAGAAAGGAAAAACTCGGCGTCAATCTCATCCGCCTTAGCCTGCTTTATCTCTTCCGAGAGATCAAAGCCCCTAGCGAGAACCTCTTCGAGAGTCTCCCTGCGAGACCTACATCGGGCATACTCATTGCCCCTCCTCTCTCTGTTAAAAGCTCCTCTCAGCTTAGCCCAAGCATCGACAACATCTTTCAAATAAACCGCCACTTTTCTATCGGCCTTTGCTCGAACATCTTCAGCTTCAGCCCGGGCGTCCATGACCTCGACCTTCATATTCAAAAGATCAGTCTCGAGCTTGGAAATCCTGCTCATTTGAATTGAGCTATCTTCTCGAGCATTGCAAAGTTGTATCTCAAGGGCGGCAGCCTTGGCAAAGGCATTCCTTTGGGCCACAACATGAACGCATATGTGCCATCAACGCATGGCATTCAGAATTCACTTGCCCGACCTCGCCCCAAAGGCGTTCCAGTGTTTTCATTTTTCTCTGCAGCTGAAGCACCGAAACATTAGTTTCCAAAAGTGGGAAGGGAAACATGTACTCCTTCAGGATAAGGTTACATGACGCTCGAGATTGCCTTCATAGTTTCGACTCTGATGCATCTCCGACCGAAGATGTATCAAATCTTTCGTCTCCTTATTGCAAAGAAGCCTGGGAGATTTGTCCTTTCCCAAAGCTTCCCGCAACCTGGTCTCACAACGAAGCAACTCGAACTTGAGCTTGTAAAAATCCTACGTAAAAGAAGCTTCAATTCAAAGAATGAGTTTCATAGCTGAAAAGCCAACAAAGCCGATCAAAACTCACCTCGGAATAGAGACGTTGAGCCTCCTCAAATGTTGAGCGTGCATCTACTGGCCTGGCCCCATCAGCCCTAGTTGAACCGCTCTTAGTAGGGGCATGACCATTTGAGACCCCACTTGGTTCGGGAGGGCCCGGGCCCCGAACGTCCCTCGAAGTACCTTCAAAGGAAGAAGCAGACCATGGTGGAGGACTCTTGCTCCTTCCTTCTGGAGGAACCTCTCCCTCAAAACTAGAGGTCTCAGGCCTAGCAAAATCGGCAACCTCGGGAGGCCCCCTGGCTCGAGCGGTAGACGAAAAACCCTCATGTTCATAGAATGACCGACGTATATGAAGTCCTCCTCAGCAACGACATATACTTTGTGTCTCCGGGAAGGATTGAGAATGTCCTCATCCATAGAGGATCTTTTTCGCTTATTATCCTCCCTCGGCCCCTAAGCCGACGGGCCTTCCCTCTCCTCGAAGGGACATGGTCTCACCTTGGAGAATCCTCCAACATCTGCGGTAGCAGAGTTAGTACAAATAAAAGAAATCATTACTCAAAAATAAACCACATGGCTCATACCGTGGTGCTTTGCTTCCCATCGGCCTTTTGCTAGATCTCACCATTTGTGTTTGTCATATATTGAGGAAGCCGCCAGCCTTCGAGTCTAGTCCGCAAGATTAGGGACCTCCCCCAGCATCCACAGGACCGGTGAGAAAGAGAATAAGAAACACTCTTATAAATCGGTGAGAGTAAAGGACACTAAGGTACGACATGGTACTTACATTTAAAGTTCCACTTTTTGGAAAATGGCAGGAACTCCGCAAGAATAATGTCGACGGTCCTCACTCGGTCAAATCGACTCATCCATCCTCCGTTCCTATCCTTATCATCGCTGGCGATGAAAGTCTTGGTGGACCGGCGTCGTAATGCAATCAGGCCTCGATAATGCTTAGGCCGATATTATCTAATAAGGTGGCTAAGGGTAAACTCGAGCTCAGCCTTCTCGGTAAAGTACCTCATCATCAGCAATATCCACCAAAAGGACAGATGAATTTGAGCCAGGGTGACTCAGTACCTCTTGCAGAATTCGAGCACAAGGCGGTCGAGAGGGCCCAATGTAAATGGGTACATATACACATTCAAGAATCCCTCCACATAGATCATGATGTTCTCTTCTTGAGAAGGTATCTGCAGCATCACATTTCCCCCCAACCGAAGTCTCTCCTCACGGCCTCGAGGTGGTTTTCTTCTATCGATCGGATGAACCTCGACGCATGCTCTCGATGGCCTGGGGCGTTGATCACGCTCAACTATGTCTAATAAAAGACTAAGCGGGCGTTGCAATTATAATCCGGGGT